>JBBPCW010294565.1:0-10235 GCA_037974425.1 Phenacogrammus interruptus
TATATATAAAAATAAACACACACACACGTATGTGAATGTGTGTATATATATATTAGAGCTGGGCCGTTAACGGCATTCTTATCGCGCAATAAAAAAATCGCCGGTAACGATGCCCACCTCGTGTGTGTGTGTGTGTGTGTGTGTGTATAAACTACTGGTCAAACGTTTTTGCACACCACAGGATTTTTTTTTTTCCATAACCTACAAATTCGGATTTTTGTTAATCTGTGAGAATTTGTTCAGTGAATAACTTAAAATTAAAAATGTAATCTGGGAACTATAAGTAAAACTGCATGTCTGACATCCTATTAACTGGTTGTGTGGTGATGAGTCAAATTGTAGACTGTTGACAGTTAATGTGTACATTTAAAGTTAACACTTAATAGCTTATTAAATAACTTGTAAAGCTTGTTGGGAGATCTGTAGTATTATTCTACAGTGCTGTAGTTACAAAAGGATCATTTCTGGCTTTTACAGGTAGTCAAATGGAGATCATACTGTAAATATTTGTTCACAAGGAATAATGTGTGTATTTAGTATTAAGTGAATAACATGAAAATGTAAAAAAAAAAAAAAAAATTCTTGGTGTGCTAACACTGTGTGTGTGTGTGTGTGTGTAACTGCGGCTTTGTTTTGCAGGGGTAATTTATAGCATGTAGAAATGCACCCTAATGTCTTAATTGTTGTAACTGCCAAGGAAAAGATAAACGCTCGTCTCCCAGTCTGTCAGTTGTTGCTTCAGACTTGCATTTTACTTCCATATTTTGACATTTAGTTTATTTCTTTTTTTTTATTTTATCTAGTTCCTCGTTACCAGCCTGAAGCAGAGGATTCAGAAGACCAGAGTGACTCTGACATTGAAATTGTGTTTGAACAACGACCGACCAAGGAACAGGCAGAACTAGCCCAAAAATTGATGCTTCCTCCTACATTCTTTCTTTACAAAAATGCGCCTGGATACGTCAGTGATACTGAGACTGATGGTGAGGTTTTGCTGCTTGAGTCCTTGTCTAAAAACAAAACATTCCCAAGCTTCAGTCTAGTTTACTCTTAATGCTTAACTTCATTGTGGTCAACTTCTATTGGTCCAATCATCATGAAAATACACAGTGTAAAGGCTAACTGGCATATAAACAAGGTTGACATGAGTGGTACGCATATATGTAAGTGGTGCGCAAAATGCGCTGCAGTTTTCAGTCTTTACAGCGTAAATCCATACCTAAGTTGTGACTTTATACTGTGGGCAACATCTTTTACTAATAGTTTATTGCAGTCCTAAGAGTGTTACCACAGAGGTTCATTAACTGTTGTTTCAAGTAGCCATTGTCTTTAGGCTTGCGTGCCAATCATAATCAAAATTAAAACAAAACTCGCATGCTCCTTACATGCAGATGAAGATTATGAAACTGCAGTAAGGAGTCTAAGAGGAAATCTGTATCGTCCTTCACCTTCACCTGGACAAGGTAAACTGCATTAATTCAGCTATCTAGCGAGTATCTGGGGTGTTGTGTGTTGTCTGCTGAATGCAGTGTGTTCAGACTAGTCTGTAGTTAAATGAACAGGAACATTCAGAATGGTTTTTCTGTTAAATCCTAGGCAGTACACATTGTTTTAATAGGAACAATATTGTGTATCTCAGCTCAGGCCTCTGGAAGTGGAAAGGATCCTGACTGTGTGCTTGTCTGGGAGAAGAAACCTACGCTGGAAGAGGAAAGAAGAGCTAAAAGCCTTCAGCTCCCTCCCACGTTCTTTTGCGGAGCAGGTAGTGATACAGATACCGAACCTGACAGGCCAGAGGACTTTGGAACAGAGCTACGAAAGGTACAGCAAGCTCAGGTGAGTGGAACGGAGGAAATTAGTTAAACGTTTAATTTATTTCAAATGTAAATGCTCACTTATGCTTCTTAATAGACCGTGTTCATTTTTCCCTTCGTTGGATAGTTTTTGATCTACTGTAGACAAAAATCGCAATTATTTTGTTAAATACTGATCATAATTAAATCAGCTTTAGAAATCAAGCATTGATTGAACTAAAATAAAAGGTTTTCTTGATCCATAATTCATCTAATCAAAATAACAGTCTCTTTACTGAGCTTTGAGTTTAGAAATAGGAAATTTTGTTTGGGTTTTCTCCCAAGTCTTTTATTTCATTATTTTCTTTCTCAGTGGGTGGGGTTTGGCTTCATTTGTTTACGGGGGAATAGGAAAAATAATAAGGGCAAATATTATATTGCGAAGACTGTGGAGAAAGAAGGCTATAATAGGAGGGAACCCCAGTAAAAATAGATGGGTTGACAGGCCTAGCAGTAACATGACAAAAATAGACCTAGCGCTTATTTTTAGCAGGGCAGACCAGAGTGTGCTTGGAGGATCCTGCTGAAACAGCGCTGTGGCCTGTCTGGTGTAATCACAACACGGTTCAACTCCCCCTGCGGAATCCATGAGAGAATGATTGCGAAACGTAATGAGGCATAATTGTTTAATGCTGGTTATCTTGTTTTCATAATTGTTAGATAGCAAAATCGTAACATAATAAAATAAAATTATAAAAACTTTTTCAAAGATTAATAAACCATGGTTTTAACTGCAGGGCTAATGAGTTAGAAAACTCCGCCGTGTTCGGTAGAAGCAAATATGAAGTTACATGACTCATGTTACAACTTTAATTGACTGTTTCAGACTGAAATTAGCAGCCAACAGGGTTTTAATGATCAACCAACTGAATGGAGTGACTGCAGCACAGAAGCCGCCAAAGTTACCTCACAGCAGACTGCTGCTGCTGATAGTGGCTGCATCATTGATCTCTCTACCAAAAAACATGAAGTGGAAGCATCAAATGGGACACATAGCAGCCAAGGTAAACTTTCCATCCATGTCTAATATCCTGAGAGATCACGTGATTAATATAGCTGTGCAGTCACTAGCTGTGTTTGATAGCTCACTGGTGGCTGTTGATCTTTATTCTGATGTTTTTCTCCCACAACAGATACCACTTCTGCTTTTACCTTTGGCTCCGCAACTGGATTTTCTTTTGCAGACTTGGCAAAGAATTCGGACCAGTTTGCCTTTGGGACGAAAGGTTGATAAGTTCCACATTTCTTTGTTTCACGAGACATGTCTGTTTTTTTAAATAAGGCTTAAAAATGCTTAATATGTTCGTATATGTAATATATTCACTAGGTGCTAATCTGATTCTGATTCCTCAGCCTGATTTTGCATGTGTTTTTAATTTGCTAAAAGTTAGATTGTCAAACATTTTACATAATTAAGGCTGATTAATCTAATTTTCATTTATTGTGTGTAGTTTTATCACATTTAATTTTTTGGCCAAATTTGATCTTAAAGATGTTTTTGTTAAGTTTATATATTTCTTGTTTTATCTAACTTTAGTTTGTTTCTTCATGTATGGACAGAATAATTTTTTTTTTTAATTCAGTAACATTATTTTTATATGAACGTTTTTTAATCACATGATTTCCGTTGTGTCGATAGTCTCCAAATTTCATCACTCTATCCCAATTTCTGATGTAGATCACGCTACTATAACAAATTAGCCATTCTCTATGAACTCTGAATTGGTGTGTTTGTTTATTTGTGTTTATTTATTGATGTATTTGTTTGTTTATTTATTTAGTAGACGCCAACTTTTCTTGGGCAAATGCTGGAGCAGCAGTCTTTGGTGGCATCACAACCCGAAATGAGGATGAGGAGGAGGACAGTGGTGATGATTCTTCAAACAATCCTGACATCCATTTTGAGCCGATTGTTTCCCTTCCAGAGGTAGGTTTGGCCTAAAACACAAAATATTAAATGGCCTCCAGAATGATCTGCAATCTTGAAAAACAGGAGCTTTAGAAGAATTCTGAAACACCAGCAATTCCATTGTTAGAATATGGACTGCATATGTTTGAAATACAACTACTGCTTGAATTTTCCGTCCCACTGTACGTTGTTACCATCTCAGTGTACAGTGAACGCATACCTAGTGTACTTAATGTATATAGCCACTTCGAATTTGATGCTATGATGTTTTTGTGACCTAGACAGACCCTCGCAACCACAGGTAAGTGGGCAAAAATTAAACCACAATGCTGTAAAAAGCTTAAATAGCCTTTGTAAAAAATTTTTGTAAAATAATTTTCTTTGTCTCAATGCATTTGTTTCTATCAGTGTAATTTTTAAAATCTTTCTTTAATCTTTTGAATATACGTTCATATTTATAGTCGAAGGGAAAAGTCAAAAGACAGTGATTGTCCGTTTGAAGTGGATATGTTTTGGAAATATAAATATAAATATTTTTTTTTAAAAAATGTTTTCATTGTATTGAATCTGTTGTGCAGATGCACACTTATGTGTAAGTTATTTGGGCAGAGAGGAGTTGCTTACCATATCTAAAACGTGATTGAATAGTTTGTTCTTGTGTTACTTTTAGAACGTTTACACAATGTTTGTACTTTATTTGATTAGTATCGATGCACAAGTGTGTTAAGTTAGGAATGGGATTATTTTGTGTTCAATTGACTAAAAACTGCCCAGAGAATTACAAAATGTGCTTTTGTATTCAGATAGCTTTAAGAGGGAAATGAGAAGTGGTCTCTATCAAAGTTGTGCTACTGGTACTAGTATTGCATCAGCTGTGGAAGTCCCTTTCTCACAGTAATGATCCCTTCTTCAGGTTGAAGTGAAATCTGGTGAGGAAGACGAGGAGATTTTTTTCAAAGAGCGGACGAAGCTGTACAGATGGGACCGTGATTTGAACCAGTGGAAAGAGCGTGGCGTTGGTGACATAAAGATTCTGTTCCATCCAGTAAAGAAGTGCTACCGTGTGCTTATGAGACGTGAACAGGTCTTAAAGGTTTGTGCCAACCACACCATCACCCAGGCCATGGACCTGAAACCAATGAACACCTCCGCCAACGCACTGGTTTGGACGGCTACAGACTATGCAGGTAAACCATACAAAACAAAATGTGACCGTATTGTATGTCGTCACCTGCCCTCCACAGTATGGATACATTTTCACATTAGTCACATGGGACCTAGCAGTTAGGGAGTTCGCCCTGAGATCAGAGGGTTGTGGATTCGAATCCCTGGTTCTGTTGGTGTCACCACTGAAGTACCCTTGAGGAAGGTATCGTCCCCACACACTGCTCCCCAGGGGCCCTTCATTGGTGGCAGCCCCCTGCTTCACTTGGTGAAACAGTTAAATGCAGTGAAAGAATTCAACATTGTTCACACTGATTTACTCAGATTTACTCAGTGTTCATGTGTGACTATAAGGAGACACTTTACTTTAATACTGCAGTATAGCTTACATAAAATTTCCTTAGGAAACATCAAATTTACTTGTTTTTTGCACCGCAGACCAGTTTCATGTAACAGTGTTTTCACAGACCAGTAGCAATATAAAAAGTGCATTTGTAGGTTTGAATTTTATTTATTTATTTATTTTTTGCTCGTTTTTTGCTAGCTTGTGGGCTAAATTTTACCCAATGTCGTAACTGTACAGTTTTATTGACAACTTCTGCTTTTACAGCCCACAATTCAGTACTCATATTGTCACGTTCGTTGGAGACTTTGACCTTAGAAGTGCAGACATATCAAAAATTAAATTCTGTCATCTATGAACATATGTTAAGTTTCTCTGAATCTGTCAAAGCCGAACTCTCACCTAAGATTTATTTTGTTAGCAATGTTCTTTGTTGTATATGTGTACAGACTTTAACTCTGTATAGCTACAGTAGTTAATGATGACAATGTACTTGCACAGATTAAATCTGTTTTCTGTTGTTGGAAAGTCCCACAAAATTTTCGGCTAATTTTAGCAGTGCTCACTACTTGTAACACGATTGTGCCCCTGACCACACACACACTTTAATTCTCTGTTTTCTTTCCCAACCAGAGGGGGACGCCAAAGTGGAGCAGCTTGCTGCCAAGTTCAAAAACCCTGAACTTGCTGAGTCTTTTAAGAAAGCCTTTATAGAATGTCAACATCGCATGACTCAAGCAGATGTCTCCCAGTCTTCCCGAATCACAGAACTTTCTAGACCAAGCAACCCATCTGTCTTTTTCACTGTCGCTGCTTCTGGAGAAGTTCTTGGAAAGATCACCATGGAACTTTTCGCTCACATTGTTCCTAAAACCGCAGAAAACTTCAGAGCTTTGTGCACTGGAGAGAAAGGCTTTGGCTTCCGGGATTCAGTTTTTCACAGGATAGTCCCTGATTTCATGTGTCAGGTCAGGATCCATTTATATTCCAGTATTCTGTTAATCATCGACTGTTCTGTGGAAGCGAATGTATATAGATACACACAGCTGGATAGATACAGATAGATGGATAATACATGTCCTAGCTGCACATGGATGAATGAATGTTAAACCTGTTTGTTGTGTTTTCTGTTTTAGGGTGGTGATATTACCAACAAGGATGGCACTGGCGGAAAGTCCATCTACGGGGGCAAGTTTGAGGATGAGAACTTTGATGTAAGGCACACTGGACCAGGCTTACTCTCTATGGCCAATCGTGGCAGAGACACGAACAACTCACAGTTTTTCATCACTCTCAAGAAAGCTGAGCACTTGGACTTCAAGCACGTTGCTTTTGGCTTTGTCAAAGACGGCATGGATGTTGTGAAACAAATGGGGGAGCTCGGTTCTAAAAGTGGCAAACCCAGTGAAGTCATAACGATAGTAGATTGTGGACAGGTGTAATTATTTTCTTCAGTCATACCTTAAGAAGCTTTCTGAAGTACTTTTTAATTTTTCTTGCATTTCTGATATTTGGCAACTGTGAATCCTTCCCTATCAGGCATGTGCCAGAGGGATGACCAAAGTCGACTAACTCTAAAGAAACTTGACTTTACGTTTGACTTGCCGTGTTGGATTTTTCGTTGGTTATTTGATTGGGATTGTTTGTGTGATGGCACTGGTGAGATTTTTGCCCATAATGCAGTAGGAATGCTTTACATAAAACTTAATTGGCTCCCTCTTACTGTGTGTTGGGTCTGTTATACAATCTAATTTTATCACCTTAATGGTTGCAGTGGCTAGAGTGGACAGTATTGGAGAGAAACCGATCCGTCCTGATAGATCATTACCATTATCCTGAGTATTTATGTCCATACATATTTTGTATGATGGAGCCTTGGTGGAGCCTGAATTAAATATGATTCAAAGTTTATTCCTTGGCTGCTTTTCCAACATTATAGAGTTAAAAACTTTTCTCGAAACAATTTGTTGAGAATTCCCAAGGAGTCTCAGAACTGTGTAATAAACTCTTTGGATATGGAACCTTTCTGATTAGATTAACCTCTATTTCACATGGGTTAAGCAGTAAGGAATCTGATCGTCTTAAATTGTATTTTTGTGTTTTTACTCTGTATAGAGTTGTGATAATAAAGCATTTTACAGCATTTGAAGTATTGTGAATTATACATTTTCTCCCTTTTTGGAAATTAAAAGTTGAATGTTGAACAAATGTTGAACTGTGTGTGAGCTTTCTCCACAATTATCCAGTAACTAACAAATGCACACAAGTGAAATTATTAGACTTGCTGATTGTATGATTATAGCAGAGTTCCAGTAAAACTAGGAATATTTCTTGCTTTCAAGGCAAAATAAGATGACTGACTGACCTGTAAAGGCTGTAAAATGCGAAACATTTGCCAAAAACAAAATGCCAAGGGTCTCTTTCAAGGTCTGACATGGTAACAAGAAAAGATTCTTGTAATATGATCTATTGTTTCTTTCAACAATGATTTATTCACTAATTATAAAGCTGATAGCTGCTATGAGGGACATTCAAGAAGTTTATGCAGAAGTTATGACCTACTAAATTACAAAGGCAGCCTGCATGACACTTTCGGACATGCCCAATTACTCTTCCAGCCCTTCGACAAAAATATAAAAGTGCGGACATGTTTTTAAACATCATATAAAACAGGATTTTTTAAAAAAGCTTTATCTACATCCTCCAACTACTGGGTTGTGCCCAACTAAAATTTACATTTATTCTGAGATGTAAAATCTGTATATAATTGCCAATACAGGAAAAATAAAACATTTACAAAACACATATTTACAAATGTAAGCTTTTAAGTGTAGTTATACACAGGGCTCTCAAGCGGGGTTGGGGGTGGAGGCGGGGCGGGTGGTTTGGTTCGGTTTGCAGAACGCTGAGGGGGGCGGGGTGTTGTTGCGAGGCAACAGGATAACAGAGAAGCACCCAATGTTGATGGTGGTGTTCAATGGGCAGCCTAGATTCTGCATGAGAAATCAGAGGTATGGCATGTGAGCATGTGAAGACAGTCAGATGCGGTGTGAGACTTGAGAGCACTGGTTATACAGTATACAGAAGTTTGTTATATGCATTTTCCATTGCCTGTGTCTACTTATTCCATTTTCAGCCACTGGCCAAGTTCTCGTCAAAGTTAAAAGAAGTTCCATAGGCTAGGTTGAATTTCTTTGAAAATATAATTAGACCTTATTCCTTTCTGGTGAAGAGAGCTTGTAGTTAGCCATTCAGGTTCCTGTCAGCTGTGAATGTTTAATGCAACAAGTTCAAGATTTTCCACATACAAGGGCTATTAGCATATTAGCATAAATAGCTTTGGCTACTGTGTCCTGCTAATTTTACTACCGGTTCAGCCTCTAGGGTGTGTGTCAGATGTAAAATTCCTGCTCATCTTCTTCTGTGCATTCTTTGCCAAATTCTGTTACTTCTGTACCATTGCACGCTTCATGGGCCTGTTCCTGCGATGTGCATGCGTTCTTTTGGAGTGTCTGGTTAACGGCACAGGGCGTGCTTCTTGAAGAGATGCTGCTGGTTCTGGGTAGGACTGGAGGCCGGTTCAGGGATGAACATTTGTTGCTGTTGGACAGCGTGGTAAAGTCAGGACCTCCGTTGTGTGGTGGGGCAGAGAGAGGTCTTGGGATGTGAGCCTGGGAATACATGCGCACATGTGGCCGTGAATAAGCGGAAACCACTGACAAATCTAAAGTACTAGTGCTCACCACCTGGCCAGAGTCCACATCTGTCTCCTCAGCGCCCACCAACGCGTCCACGTTTATGCGGAACACAGGAGCAGCAAGTGAAGACAGGCTTCGGGGGCGAGGGGCTGAAGGTGAGGTGCACGCAAAACTGAAATTCTCGGTTGGCAGTGAGAATGTAGAGCGCGAGCGAGGACCCATCCAGCTGGTATTTACATCTTCTGGGTCGTCCTGGACCCCCTCTTGGTCACCCTGCTCACTCAGCAGTGGTAGAGAATTCTGCAGAACCTGTGTGCTTTGAGAGAGTGTCTTCTGAGTACGAGCGCGTGATGAGCTGCGGTAGCGGCGGTTCCGATAAGACGCGGGGCCTCGGCCGTATGACGGTGGGCAAAGGGACGGCTCCGTGGTGGGAGGTTTGGTGATGGTAGAGGGATCAGAAGGAACATGAGAAAAGTGAGCAGTGGTATGTCTGTGCTGCTTCCAGGAGCCCTGGACCTGAGAAAAGAGGAAAAAAACAAGATTATTGGAACAGCTTGACCAAAAACACCAATATAGCTAATTATATGCTAACAAATATTTAGCATTGCAGTTGTGCTCTTTCATACATTGCATGAAACAAACATTTTATTTTATTATTTTAAAAAGATTCACCACTAGATAATTTCATATGATCTGTGATTTATTAATGAAAGAGCTGTATTTGTGCTGATCGATCTACAGTTAACTGTGATCAGATATTAGCATAAAGAGTTAGGCTAGTCTTGCACGTTATGATATGGAAGATGACGATTCAGTGTATCCTGGACTCCTTTGAAGCTCATGTGTACCTTGTCTTAATTAACATTGTATGTCCACAAAATGCAATTACCAACCCCCCCCCACCACCCCACAACACACACTGTTCTGCTTATGGTTGGGACGTCCTTCAGATTGCTACCACTTAGGCCTCGTTCACACGGACGTCTGAACCAGGCGTTTTTCTGGGGTTGGTGACTCCAGGTGAGCGCCTATTGAACGCCGCCCATTTTTCTGCTCATTGAAGCAAATCAGAGCGTCCACACAGGCGTTTAGCCCCGGCGCTCGGCCGGCTGTGCGTTCAGATAGCATCAAATAAACGCTGCATGCAATGTTTTCTTGCCATCAAAATCCCGACAGCTGCGAGGAAAACGTCGCTATGGCGCTTACATGGCGTTCGGTTGACGTTCTAGAGGACGGAATATATGTCCCATGATTCTGTACGGCAACTG
>JBBPCW010294602.1:0-10234 GCA_037974425.1 Phenacogrammus interruptus
AACTATTTGAAATTCAATTAAATAAAGCTTGAAACATTGGGGTGTTCTAAAACTTTTGACCGGTAGTGTATGTTAATTATGATCAGCTTCCTTTCTCAGTTTAGTCTTCTCACTTTCAGTCTTCTTCCAGTTTCGGCTGCTCCAACTTTATTGAGGGTTTTAATAATTCACTAGTTGAGCTGAAAACGCAGATGCTTAAGAATTATGGCAGCACTTCAAATGATCAGAGGTACAAAAAAAAAAAAAAGAAAAAAAAAGACATTGCGCAATAAGATTTACCAGGGAGCCATGACCAATTTACTACATCACCTCAAATTCGCAAACGTAGTACTTCAAGTATTTTGAGGTTCTGGTGAAGGCAACGTTAACACACAGAGGCTGTGATCTGTCTGCAGCGGTGAATTCAGGGTTGGAGGTGGGAGGTGGGGTTTGTGGCTCTCAGCACTAACAAGTTTAGCGCAAAGGTGAAGTTAACGGAAGCCACTTAGGGCTGTGGTCCGAGAGCTGCATGACTGAATGAAACCCAGCTATGAGCCTCAGTCTGACTTCAGACACTGTTGCTGCTCGCTGGACGTATTTTGAAGTAAAGTAACAAACACTTCAAATTAAGGTTAATTATAACATGCGAGTGTTATTTTAAGGGTTGTTTTTGAGAATGAACATTGAGAGTCCTCATTCCAAAGTATCAACAAGTATCCAAAGCCTGTAAAATGGGAACAGCTTGTGAAGTTTGGGAACCGTTCAGTCCAAAACCCTGAGGCAAGTCAAAGCAGCAGAGCACTGTCTTAACGGTATCACTCAAGATTCAGGGTTTTAATTCACTGCATGCTGAATGTGTATGTGACAAATAATTCATATATATTTGATCATGAGATTTTGGGGCCAGCCCTACTCGTAATTATGAGAAAGAACATTTTAATAATTTAAAACAACGTTGTCATAATTGAGAGATACTTTTGTGTAATAATCATAGTGTAAACTATGAGATATTTTATAGATATGATGTAAAAAAATATTTTAAAAAAATGGTGGAAAAAATCTGACTGGAATTATGGCACAGAAACCAAAGCAAAGGTTAGTCATCAGTCTGACTACACGTGTAGGTTGGACCATGCCACCACTTTCTGGGATTAGTGATGTTGCGGGTGAGGCAGGATTGCATCACCACAATGTCTGATCAGGAGTAATGAGTATTTGCCTCGCCCTGACTATCACCTGAGGGTGCTTGCCAGAGAAGAGGAAGCTCAGCTGCTCCGCTCTCTCCCTTATACTCTTTCTGCTGAACTCTCGAGCTCTTTCAGTCTCGGCTTTCTTCTATAGGCCAACAGGAGGACAAAGGGAAGAAAAGGAGGTGTCAGAAGGAAAAGGAAAAGCACTGTTCTCCAAGAGCAATCCGATTATTCCTTGCAGGGTCAAACACATGCAATATTATTACACACTGAGCTACAGTGTTTTGAAAATCTGGAACTAAATGAATACTTTTAACAGAAAAACAAACAGCTACAGTAGTTTAGGGATTTATCCTCCAGCTTCAGAGCGACAAAGCCCGTTTTGTTGGCTTCTGAACATAGAGTCCAAGGTGAAAATCTGGCGATACCGTTTACCAACTCAATTTCTTATTCAGTTACTGGCATTATAATTAGCTAAAATGATTGGTAATTGGCACACACTTCAAATTATTAATTAATGTATAATGAGAAAAGATCACTTACAGCATAAATGTGTGCAAAATAAGATCTCAATATACAATGTAGTCAGTTCGGTATGAAATACAGTTTTTGCTATTTTATGTAAAAAATTAAGACTACATGTGGCGACTGACCACAAGAAATGAAAAATGGAATAAAATTTGTTCTATATTTCTCTTCAATGACCAATCCAGGGTTTTCTGCTGACATTGGCCCAAGATCAACACTGGACATCAGATTAGTGGCATTTCTGCAAGGGGAATTTACCCAAGTGTGCATCACCATGCAATTCACCTCACTGATCTGGTGTTCCAGTTGCTGCAGACGTAGGAACATCCCTCCCAAAGCAGGACTGGAGGAGAGAGAGGGTTCTGGAGAACTGGAGGATAGTGAGGGTTCTCTGGCCTCGAAGAGATGGAAAGAAACCTGCTCCAGAGCTGGGGCAGGATGGTATGAAGAACTGGGTCGGGGATCAGGGGTTTGGCAGCTAAAGAGGGATTCAGGACAGGACCAGGGTTCTGCAGTACGGTAACTGAACTGGAGTTCCGGTGTTTGAGGAACACCATTGCTGTCTATGTGGTCGTATGCTGACTGGTGAGAAAGCTGGTTTTCCACATTTCCATGCTTGTAGCCAGGCTGCAATTGAGACTCAAGGAGTCTCAAGTAAGGAGACGGCTAGAAATGGGTACACAGAGTGACAGAGTGTACATACACATATACACCACTAGAGTACACAGCAATGCTTGCTTTAAATATGCAGATTTACTAGAAATATGGTTGTTTCTTTCCTCTCCTAGAATGTTGGAGAACTGATGTGTGAATGCACTTTTAATCTGGCCACAACCATGTTGGTTTAATGATACCAAGAGAGGTCCTATGACGGTCCTCTACCATAAAGAAGGGTAACAGATGAATACACTTTTGAAAAGTGGCTCTTTAGAAGAGGCAACAATAGAACAATGACTCAAATAATCTTCGAAAAACAATTTCTTTGCATGATTCAACTGTTATCATGGGATAGAAAATCTCTTGCATATGGTTCTTTAAAGAACCTTAACATATTTCTATAGCACCAAAATGAACCTAGGTGTTTCCGATAAAATGGCCAAAAGTGTAAGTACAAGGCAGGTGTACTTAATAAAGTAGACTGTGTGAATAGTACTAGTCTGAGGTCCTGTGTTAAACCTTGCTTTATCATAGATTAAGCCTACCTGCCATTTGGGTTTGGGTGGGGGAGGAGGGGCTGGGGGTTTGGGTTTAGCAAAGCGAGGGTTTTCTGCCATGTCCAGAGAAGTGGGATCCACAGAGGAATCAGCCTCAGGCTCTGACTGGTTTAAAGAACCACAGGACTGAACGCACACAGAAAGTTTACAAGACAAAATGAGAAGTCACAAAAAAAGACATTTTGAAACATTGTTATTAAATTAAATTAAATCTATTCTGGGAAGCTGTTGTGTTTTAGTTAAATGTACAGGACTATTGCTGATGTTTTTTTTCTCAAACACTAAACTGTGAGGGCTGCAATACTTGTGATGGAAGACAAAGTCAACAAGTAACAAAGTGTTCAGAACCTTACACTTCTAACGCTTTACGCACTTTGACATTCAGTGGGTAATTAGCGCCCCCACCGCCAACCGAGGCCCCTCTGCAAACTGTTCAAAGGTCATAAGCAGTTCATATACTGTATAATAGTACTGTGCATGACCTAAATCCTATAATCCCCTGACAGGGAGGTCAGACAACCTCTTATGACCACAGCTAATCTCAGGGCACAAGATACTGTTTGACTGGGTATGAGATTAATGTGAACCAAGAATGTTCTAAAAGAAAACATAAGGTTAAAGCAACCTCCTGCCAACCATTTCATATCTCAGCAAGTTCCATTCAGTATTGTGTTCTCTAGAACATTGTGTGATAGACATCACAAAATAACTGTGAAATGCAACACTTTTAACAGACATGTGCACAGACAGATCCCAGGGAAGAGCACACTGCACAGTAATGCACAGAAATGCTTTATATAGTCATTTATCAAGATTTGTTTCAGCAAGACAAGTGTGAACTTCTGCCCAGGAATAGAGCCAGCAAGTTCCACAAGCTTCTACACTCTCTGGCCGCCCTTCCGGTACCACAATGGCTGAGATGTGCCCTCAGTATGACAGATTAACTAATATACCACGACTTCTACTAAGTTTCTTTCAAAATGTTTATAGCAGTATACCACAAATAAGCTCAGATGATGCAACATGCAAACAGGACAAAACCTGCTAGCATTAGCTTAGTCAGTAAGCTTCTCTTACACCACAATTTATACAGAAATTGGTGAAATTCTCTCTTAATTCATCCCGACATCTAAAGACCATCTGTGATTGGAAAAAATGCTCAGTGAACACAAAATATTCAACTGGCTTATTCAATATTGTAGCTACAATACTGGTGTGGTATCTTGGTACTAAATATTTAAATAATTTCCATATCTAGTGATAACCAGCTCTTCCCGAGATGTGTATGAGGAAGTGCAGGAAGCGTATAAGACCAGGGGGTGGGTACTATGGAAATATTTATCTTTATAGTGAAAAATTTCTTCACAATAGACACAAACTGGGTCAGTGTTTTTGTTTTTTTTTTAAACTTAGCATTTCTTTTTAGTTCTTATCTGAAAATACCGACATATCTATTATATATCATGAAAATATTGTGATGTTACTTTTTTTTCTTTCCATAACAGCCACTTCCAGCAAAAACTGATTTAGGTACCAGTTGTTGACAACTCACTGATTCAAACTGTGTGAAGTACTGACTCAGAACCATAAACATCTATATGCATCAATACGCACTGTTCCTTAATCAGTTCCTATACAGTTTATCAAATAATACACACTCAGTGCATAAGAACTGACTCAGGAACAATTACTCCAAGTACAGAGTGCATAACTGACTCAGGGACAGATACCTGTCGACGCAGAGCACAGCTCGGGGCGTTCTCCTCAAACTTGGCCAGAAGTTGAGTCGCCATAGATCGCACTTTATTCTCCTTCTGCTCCAGTCCCTCCCCTGCAGGCAAGGCACTCGGATCGGACAGCTGCAATAAGGATGGACACAGAGGTTATTACCTGTATAAAGATAAGACTCATCTGTACATTAAAACATCTAAAGGAAGCTTTGCTTAAACAAACCTCTTCCAGGTAGCTGCAGCCTTTTCTTCTCTTCTTGTTTGGGTCATTGTCTTCTAACTTTTTCTCATCCTGTAAAAAGCAATGAAACAGGTCCTTGTTGAAAAATACACTTGATGATAAAATGCATTTGATCACAAGTGATAGAAACAAACAACCATAACACAGAAATGGTCCATTTATACATAAGCACACAACAAAAGTCAGATGAAGAAAGGAGGAAGAGGAGCAGGAGCTAGAGTTTGGCTTTTTTAGACACATATGAGAGGAAAGGCTACCTTTGGAACCCGCTTCCTGGGCACTGATATGTTCATTAAGTTGTAAACAGAGTTAGTGGGCTTTGATGAATAGTCCTCGTTGTTCTCGTCTGTTTCTCTCGGAGCACCTGCAAACCAAGAACATAAGCTTGTTGAATGGAAAGTGAGGAGTTTGATCTTCATAAATCACGAAAAAAGAATAAGGCCTAATAGCACTCCCGGAACATTTGACAGCTGAATTAAAAAAAGAATAATGATTCGGCCGATTGCCATTAAATGCAAATGATATTCTATCTGATCCTCCAGATGAAAAACACATAAATCAGATACTTTCATCATGACTGAATGGAAATGAAGACTTTCACTCGCAGTCTAGTGTTGTATGTAGGCAAAGCGAAATATTAACCAGTTTGTTTTTATTCCCTGCACTGACAGAGAACAACGGTTTTATTTAGTGTTTTTTGTGCATGTGTATGTAGGGCCCAGAAACCACCTAAAGCATAAGAACTGATTCAACCCAGAGTCAGTTATGGGTAACCACAGATAAATGTATCAAATGCTCGCATCACCCAAGAATGCAGGCTGCCACCATAAAACCTTAATTAAAAACTAGTCAACAGGAGGGATAAGGCATGCCTAAAATTGAAAGCTGCTAATGGCCAATTAGTTATGATTGTTAATTTGTCATTGACTGGTGCTGACTCCCTCAAACAGTTCACCCTTCACTGACCGGTGACTAAAAAAGAACTCTGAGAGGAGAGCTGTGGTGGTAAAGTGCAGAACCAGAATACCTGGTGCAGGTAAAGCTGAGTTGCGGAACATCTCGTAGAATTTGGAGAGGTAGAGCACCATGACCAGTTTGTCCGGCTCTGGCTCAGCCACCATCTCCTTCCCTGTGATGAGTGGCTGGATACCAAACGCCCGCTCCGCCACCTCAAACGCCAGCTGGTTGTTCTTAGCACCGTCTGCCTCGTTCAGAGAGTCGAAGTCACTGAGAGGAGAACGAGAAAGAAAAAGGCAGAGAACATGAAGGAAACATACACAGTTAAGCAAATACAAATACATTCTTTGACACATACACAGTTAAGCAAATACAACACATAGTGAAATGTGCCTCTGAAACTTCCGTGGGACTGTGCACTAAAATAATATATTGAAGAGAAAATTAAAGCAATAAAATAAGTAATAAAAATATGTGGGAATATATATTCAAATAAATATTACAAGTGTAAACAAATGGTCTCAACCAATCAGCAACCAAGCGTCATTGAATTTAAACCTCACAATTTATTCATGTTTACACAAAGTGGACACAACTAAGAATAAAACAGGCTTCCACCATAGATAGTGCAGCTGATGTTTGTATTTTGCATGCATAGTTATTGCAGAATTATGCTGTTAGACAATGCATTCTGGTGGAAAAAATATAAAAAGAAATACCAGTGTAGCCAGGTGTTTTACAGTGATACATATTTAAGAGCTTAAAATCTTATTTATGTCTCAGTGCAATGCAATCGTCTGTAAAATCTTAAGAGTAGAAAATAAAGAACAAACAGAACTTTTTAAAACAGCCCTCTGTAAGCCTTGGTGAAACAGTCGAGACATTGCGAGCCGCCCCACTCTAACCAGTCAGTGCGAGTCTGAGCGAGCTGTATCCATGGCTGTCCATAAACAAAAACACTGGCTCTCTTCCCCTGAAAACTGTGATCAAGTGTAAGAATACACTGATAAAGTCACAGGTTCCTGCAACCATCAGCACTGAACTCATCCTTCCCAACAGACACATACTCTCACACGAACAGGAGCAAAGGCAGAAAGGCGACAAGATTTACAGCTGCAATATGACGGCTGTCCTGGCTATGACTGTGGCTGTCCACTCTGAAGTGAGTGCAAACTATGATTAGAGAGGTGTCACATAGCCAGACTTGCAGAACGTTTTAGGGTGTGTGTTCACATTTAGTCATTATTCAGAGCAGATGACTGCTTTCTTATGAGCATATTTATTCATTTCTCTGAAATGTATAACTGCACAGTCAATTAACCGCCACCTAACAGATGACGTGAAAGAGCTTAATTCATAACAATGTGATTATATTCAAACAAACAACTTGTGACTGTAGTCTAGAGGCGATATGTGTGACTAGCTTTGTGAGAACAGTAAGGTGCTGACGGGCAAAATTACAGAATCAATGACGCTTTTGTGTGCAAGGCTTATGTGAGGACAAGTGGTTTTATGTTTTGCATTTATGTGTGAGTGTAAAATCAGTGCTTAATGGCTGTACTATTTCTAATCACTGCACTAAACTAAGTTCTGTGGTAATAATACTTTGGTTTCTAATGTATTTGAATGATCAATTCAAAGATTCTTTAAGGAATCTAATATGCATACATCTGATGTTGGATTTTATGATGGGGACGCAGGTAAGGTTTTCTTCTGCTGACTCTTCCATGAAGGTCTAATGGAACGGTGCACCACCACCGTTGAGTCTGGTAAACATTCCTGCAGGTTTTCTGCAATCAAATGGTGGTTTTGACTTGTCTTTCTGACCGGCATACAAGCAGTTATCTCCAAGTTTTCTTGGTCTTCCAGATCTCATCTTGCCCTCCACAGTTGCCCTGAACTGCCATCTCTTAATTACATTTCTCACTGTGGAAACTGCAAGCTGACAGCGCTTTGATATCTTCTTGTAGCCTTCTCCTGCATTGTGGACATCAATAATTTTCATTGTCAGGGTCTTACACAGCCGCTTAGAGGAACCCATGGTTGTTGAGTGTCCACAAGTGTGTGCACAAGGTTTGAGAAATCAGAGTATTTGTAAAGCTTTGAAACTGGCACCAGACGACTTTTACTAATGACAGCAGTTGCCATGCATCAGATCTAATGAGCTTTGGAACTCTTAGGGTGCCCAAACTTTTGCACAGTACCATAATAATGTTTTTATTTTTGTTAAATTTATGGCATAAAACGTAACTACGCATCAGTGTTTGCTGAAAATATTGTGTCTTTTTTCCATTTCCTAGAGACACTGTGGTAACATCTTTTCAATGACAAAATCACCAAAATCCGTTCTTTATCATGGGATGGCCAAACTTTTGCATAAGACTGTATGTGTGTCTATGCATGTAGGTAGCTATGTAAGTGTATGTATATATGTGTGTTACAGGTGTGTGTGTGTGTGTGTGTGTATCTGTCTCTCACATGAGCTCAGGGCGTTGCCGGTGAATGAGGGCACACAGGGCCAGGCCGCTCCTCCAGGACGTGGTGAGGTCTGTGACATTCACTCCTCGGTAGCCCTGCGTCTGCCTCTGACACCACAGCAGCAAGCGGCTCGGCCGCACCTCCGACTCTGAGACAGCACAGTGCAGACGCATTCAGCACACAAACACACACTTCAGTACAACTCTACTCAGAGGAGCTCCTTCCACCCCAATTCACTCAGAGGAGCACATTCCTCCCCACATGTACACTATTTCTGGAGAGCTTTATTTAGACTTTACATTATATTTTATACAGGGGTGGCCAAACTTTTGCATAAGACTGTATGTGTGTGTGTGTGTATGTATGCATGTACTGTATGTATGTGCTGTATGTATGTGCTGTATGTATGTGCTGTATGTGTGTGTACGTTCTTGTCTTTATGTCCTTGTGTGTCTGTTCAGTTGTAGCATGAGCTCTTTTTTCCGAAATCAAAAGTTTTGAAATCAAAAGGTCAGATCTGGTAAAACTGGGACATTAAAACTGTCTGATCCTGTGTCACAACACAAGCCCACAACCTGAGGGTGTGGAACTGTGATAAGCCTTTGGGTTTTTGTTCTGCGGTGTCCAAGCGAAGCACTGCCACACACACAAATTAGACTCAGGTACGGATTAGACAACTGATCTAAAATAGCCAGGAGCTCCATCAGCACGACGGCTACTAATGAGCGGAAAACAGGTGAACGGGGTCAGAGGTTCGGCTTGGTTCTGGTGGGATATGAAATGAATGTTATGAGAAGAGACATGGCGAGAGATATGCAGTGCTGGAAGGTTGGAGTGTTGGAGAACAGCTACTGATGCCAAAAGGCAGATGTACTGTACTCTGTAGAACTTCAAACCATCCAAAACACTTGATTAAGAATACAGTATATGCTGTGTTCCAACCCATTTCAATTCCAGTCAATGTAATGTATAGATTGGACTATAATCACAAATTCCAAAAGTGAACTCGTACATTTTAATATACATTACACGGATATTATTATCCCACAGCGCATCAAAGAAGTCGATAAAATGGAAAATGATCTCTCTCTGCCAAGCTGGTTTAACGCTGAGCTCATCCAATTTAGTTTCACTAAGTAGCTGGTAAGTAGCAGCAATAGGCAATCAGTATAAAATCAGTGTATTACTTTATTTAAGACTTTATTTTAAAGAGTAGCTATACAATTTTTCAGCTACAAATTGTATCTAAATTATTTAGCAGCAGCACACTAGCCTGATATGTAGCTAATTTGCGAAATCCCCTCACTGCAATACTGTAATACTGTATTAAATAAAGTGGCTACCCTTATAATTTTATATGCTTTTATATAAAAGTTAGGGGATTATTGGTCAAATTACATGTTTTGATAAGGTGAGAATAGGTTATCTGTCTGTTTCTGTAAGCATAAAATTAACTAGTTCCAACCTGAGCTGTGCTTTGGCCAAAGAACCAAATTCACTTTAGATATTTCTATGGCAGGGTCCATTATTATAGTAGAGTGATGGAGCTCTCAAGCTGTATTTATCTAATTTCAGCACTATTGTAAGCAGCCTTGGTTACAATGGGGATTATTTCATGCAACGACATCTATGGCTCTAAGCCCACTAGATGAAGGAATAAAAATTTTCCCATTGGTTTATTTGTTCTCACCTCTTCTGGAGATATTGGCAGATCTGCGTGTGGGCCCTCCTCGCTCCATTGAACACGAGTTCTCCTCTCCGTTAATGTACAGATGACGAACCTTATATTTACAGACAAAATGAAAGAAGTTTGTTAAGAGAGACATACAGATACAAGTGAAACACGACAAATTCTGTGACGCAAGGTGTGTGTTTCTGTAATATTGTATTTTCTGTACATAATACTTAGATTATTTT
>JBBPCW010294611.1:0-10233 GCA_037974425.1 Phenacogrammus interruptus
GCGCGATAAAATAATTGTCGGCGTTAAGTAAATAATGCGTTAACGCGATAATAACGCGTTAACTTTGACAGCCCTAAAATATATATTTTTAAGTGTAAATGAATTCAATGTTTAATGTTTCCCTACTGTCAGTGTGAGACTGAGCTAATTAACCACTAATTAATGGTGGGCAGTATGACAAATATATGCCATATATGTCAAAAGAAATGTTCGTAAAATTTGCCACATAAAAATGACAAGATCATTATTCTTATAAAAAAATGACACAAGACATAAAAATCACTATATATAAATGTATATTTTTAAGTGTAAAATCAATTCAGTGTTTAATGTTTCCCTACTGTAAGTGTGAGACTGAGCTAATTAACCACAAATTACTCAGTAGATATAGAAGTGGGCCCCTGGCAACCTCTATGACCCCCACTGCTCTACACTATAGTTCTCATATATAGAGTATATACAGTAATCCCTCGCTTTTCGTGGGGGTTACGTTCCAAGAGCACTCGCATATAGTGAAATACAGCGTTTTTGTGTTTTGGTAAAAAAAAAAGCCTAAAATGCCTCTTTTTATAGTGTAAACCCTAAATCTGCCCCAAAATATGCTTTCATAACACTTTAATTAAATTTTAAACTCAGTTTAATGCATTACCCTTACAGAAAATGTAAAGGTAAACCCGTATTTGCCTCTTTTATCTTCCCCGATATGCAACTCAAGGTTGCAGGACAAAAGTATTGGGACAGTCAATAACACAACAACTGTGGAATGTCTGAGTGCTTTCCCCACCAAGATATGCGAAAGGTCGGTGTCCCCTTGTGTGCCCCCTTTCACACAAGTCCCCTTGTGTGAAAACATCCAGAAAAATATATTGTAAAGCAAAAAATCCTGGAGTTTCTGCGTTATTGTGGGGATTTCCGTGCAAAACTATTATTTCGGTTCTCCAAAAAAATCAACGTGTGACTGAATCCGGTACTCCTGATGCGTGTAAAATTACTGTATATATTTATATATAGCTCAACTTTTGGTATCAGCTTACCAGTTCTTCTAAACTTGCTGTTTTCTAGCTAAAAATCTCAATATGAACTAAAAAAAATATTCTGAGAAAAATGAAAGTGACTCACAGTAAAATAAACACATAAAAATCATATAAAGCACCATATCTAGTAACATTATCTGATACCTTATATTAGTCAATATGTGGTAAAGGATTCTGAAAGGTTCCAGTCATGATGGGCAGGAAATAACATAATCTCTCTCTCTCTCTCTTACTCTCCTACTTTCTCTCTCTCTCAGGTTCTTGCTCTGATGATCCCACACACTTGCTGCTTCCTGATGGCACAATGGCTGCAGACCCGGATGCATATTTACAAGCCTGGGCTGTGGGCGAGTGTGTATGGGGTGAAAGTGTGTCTGAGTGTGAGGCAGGTGTGGCAGAAGCCTGTGAGGTGTTAGCTTCATCAGTGTTTGGGCAGTGCCATGCTATGATACCTCCTCAGGACTATGTGGCAACGTGTAGGCAGCTGGCCTGTCATCCTGCTGCGGTTTGTGACCTCATTGCGGCCTACAGCAGTGTGTGTCGCCAGCAGGGCATCTGTGTGAATTGGAGGAATCCTAATGTGTGCCGTGAGTCTGTTTATGTGTATATGCAACCAAAAGTTTGGAATCACATGTCGTGTGGGGACAACAAAAAAGCTATTCAAAGTAACAACAGTGAATAAAGTAATTCAGATTAATTGATGCTATAGAGTTATAAAGGAAAATCTCACCATGTGGAAATTGTTCAAGGCACTGGTGATAGGAACTAGTGATTAATGCCTCTGAATGCTACCATAGAAGGTTATTACATGAAACAGAATAGATTTGTTGCCTGATACCTAAAACACTGATTTACGATGGATTTTGCTTGCTGAGAAATACTGGCAAGGTCCAAATTATATGCAAAGAAATATTTATTACTACCACTTAACCACTGGAAGTCTGAAACATTCTACATAATAATTCATATTCATTCATTCAATGAATCCTTACTAAGGTGGCAGGTACCCGGAGCCTATTCCGGGGCCC
Source organism: Phenacogrammus interruptus (assembly GCA_037974425.1). Lineage (NCBI taxonomy): Eukaryota > Metazoa > Chordata > Actinopteri > Characiformes > Alestidae > Phenacogrammus > Phenacogrammus interruptus. The sequence goes on from JBBPCW010294611.1 coordinate 2,063, forward strand.
ACGGGGACATACCTAGGGCAGAGGTGCCAGCCCAACGCAGGGCATCTCAGATCATCATTATGGAAACATCTAAAATTTCCTCTTCTACATGAGTGCTCATTAATCGTTTGTGTTTATGTGTGTGCATGTGTGTGTGCATGTCTGTGTGTGTGAGAATGCATTAGTATGAAAGATTTTTTCAAGAGCAGCCACTTTAATATACTATGTTTTAACACATGACATTGTTGATCGTACATATGTGCGTTTTGGTTTTAGCCATGCACTGCTCTAACTTTATGGAGTATGATGCTTGCCGCACCGGGTGTGTGGAACAGTGTGGGCGTGACCTACCTGTGCTGGGAGACATGGACGTGCAGGCTGATGGTTTGGGGAAGAGCTTGCAGTGTTGGAGCACCCCTACTGAGGGCTGCTTCTGTCCTAATAATACAGTGCAGTTGGAAGGAAGGTGTGTGGCCAGAGAAGCCTGCAGCCAATGTGTGGACCAACATGGACATGCTCACCAGGTACACACTCACCTTCCATCCATCCATCCATTATCTACCCCTTTGTCATGTATTCGGGGTTGTGGTATGGGTAGGGGGGTTGCTGGAGCCTATCCCAGCTGTAGTGGATGAAGGCGGGGTATACCCTGGACTGTTGCCAGCATATCTCAGGGCCACATGCAGAGACAAACCATTCATGCTGACATTCACCTAGGGGCAATTTAGTGTGCTCAATCAACCTATCCCCAGTGCATGCATGATTTTGGTGGCAGAAGGAAACCTGAGCTCCCGGAGGAAACCCACGCAGTCACAGGGAGAACATGCAAGACCATGCGCCCAACACAATCACATATTGTCTTAAAATGAAAGTTTGTTGCACTGTAAGGCTCATCCGGACAGTTTGGTGGGGTATTACCTTTCATTACTTATTAGCTGGATTGGTTTAATAGATCAGATGCAAAAAAAAAGAAGCAAACACGTCTGTTCATCCACTCCTAAAAATAAAGGTGCGCTTATGGCTCCTAAGAAGAATATTTAAAGTTCACATAATCTGAAGGTTTTAAGAAAAACCTATAATTTGATTTACAACTATTGTATTAATTAAACATTAGGAATAAAAAAGTGGCGCTTCAGGGTCATTTTTTTTATTTACCTATTATTATTATTAATATTATTACTATTATTTGGCAATAAAAATTCAACCAGTTCCCAAGTTTTTGCAGCTCACAGTCCGTACATTTAATAAACCAAAGCTTCTGTGGCCTCCAAAAGTATTTAACTGGCCCAGTCATTTAAAAACATAATAATCTAGGAAGCCTCAGAATCAGAAAACTTTATTGATCCCTGAGGAAATTGCCTTATAATATAAATTGCGTTTATGATATAATCACAGAACATAATAAACCCCCAAAATATCTAAACATGTTTTGTCTGTAGTCATAAGATTAATTTTATATGATAAACAGTTAACCTTTATTTGCACAAACACACACGTGACTATCTACTTACAGGTACTTTGGTCAAGCTTTCTGCCAAAATGTAAAAAACCTGGACATAAATATGAGATATAGTATTTTACATAGTATTTTTTTCTTGTGTGTGTTTGTAGCTAATGGAGAGCTGGACTCCTGATGACAACCCGTGTTTGCTGTGTGTGTGTCTTGATCAGCAGCGTATCAACTGCACAGCCTTGCCTTGCACCAGTGCTAAACGTAAGAATAAGACGTCACAAGCTGGTGTTCCCTCTCTGTCTCTCTCTCACTCTATCTCTCTATCTCTCTCTTTTTCACTCCTGTTTCTCCGCTTCTTTATTTCCTTTCTCCCCCTCTCCCTCCTGCTATATAATGTATACCCAGGCTAATTATACGAAGCGCTTATTCAGTATTCTGCTGTAAGCATGTTGTCATGGTAACTGTTGCCATGTTACAGCCCCTGTATGTGGAAAATGTGAGATTCTTCAGGAGAAGAAAGACTCTAAATGCTGCCCTCAGTATGAATGCGGTAAGACCATAGCACATGGAAACAGAATGCACTCTGCATGACATCTCAAATGATCAAGGACGTCTTCAGTAAAGTGCATTTTTCAGTCATTACCTTGTGTTTATGGTTTTTTTTCAGTGTGTGACTCTGCCAACTGTAAGACTTCTGATCCTCCACAATGTGAAAATGGTCTCAGTTCAGTCCTTACAAACGTAGGAGAGTGTGCACCGATCTATCAGTGTGGTGAGTACACAAAAATCGCTCCACGCACGCACACACGCACACACACACACACCTTCATCCATACACTTTCAGCAAGCCTGTCTCGATGCACAGCTATGAACACACCCCATCATACGAACACATACACATGCACGTGTAAAGAACATTCAGAGAAAACTCATAAGCATTTTTCTCCCTCACTTTCTTTTTCACTCTCTCCTGCAGTCTGTAAAAGAGAAGAATGTTCTGCAACTAAACCCTCATGTCCTGCCCACAAGAAACTATCTGCTAAGAAGACAGAGTGTTGTGATGCATTTGAATGTATTTGTGACTGTCAGAACTCCACTCAAATTTGCCCGCCTGGTTACATCACCAAAGAACTGACCAATGACTGTGGCTGTGTCGATGTCACATGCCTACCTGATAAGGTAAAATGTCTTATGTGTCTGTTTGTAAGCTGTATATACACACAAATATATGTGTGTGTGTGTGTGTGTGTGTGTGGGAGTGTGCAGGTGTATTTAATAGGATAAGTGAGATATTCATTATTAACGTTCATTATTTTTATCATTATTTCAGTGAATTTTAGAATGAGTCAGTTTAAATTATTTGTTAGAGAAAGACATTTTGTCAGATTGGCAGAAATGCAGCTCTGAGAATCTGCACTTTCCTGAGGGAGGCTCAGACCCCTACATGAAAAGCGAGTGACTTAACTGTTGAATGTGATGTCTGTTCTCATTCACAGTGTTGTGTGCTAAAGGTGTGAAGGAGCATTGGCTTCTGTCATAACACACCTGCATATTCATAAGGAGCTTTTTAGGGGATACTTTTTCAGCCTTTACAGAAAGAAAACAAAGATATGTATTTGTTGTCATGGGTCTATAGCTAAATATTTAGCTGTATAGCTAAAGCTGTTGCTGAGTGTTTTATTAACAGTGCACAAATAAAGTGTGCTAGCATTTCAGATGTTAGTCTCTATTAGTATTTCTGTGCTTTCATTTTGCACTTTGAACAATTATTGATATTTCCTAAAAGGGCAGATTAGTTAGATTTCTGTTTAATTTCACAGTACATAAATTAGCAACTGCAAAACAAACCAGGCAGACTGTGTGTTTGTGTATATATACAGATGATATGTAATACTATAAGATGTGTGACCAGGTTTGTGCAGTGCATAAGGTGTTTGCGTGTATATGTGCAGGTGTGTGTCGTGGAGGGAGTGGTGTATCAGGTGGGCAGTAAATGGGAGGAGAAGTGTAAGATGTGTGTGTGCACAGAGAAGACTGAGAGTGTGACAGGCCTGCACATAGTTCAGTGTGTGGATCCTGTCTGTAACCAGATCTGTCCTGAGGTGAGTTCTGCACTTTCACTTTCACTTTAGCATCGTTTGGCTTGAGTCCCTTGTTCAGACAAACATTCAGCTGAATTCTGTTACATGAGTAGGCAAATGTAGTGTCTTACCTGAGGACTCATACCCCAGTCTGCTGTGTGGAGGGTGTGTTACCCACTACACTGTACCACCACAATCAGTGTAATGTGTTAGATGGGCTCTTGGGATGAGCAACAGTTTTGTTCAAATGGGTTTTTTAGGAAACAGTTCAGTCCTGAAAACTTGATTATTTTTATATTTCATTATTTGGAATGCTTTTTTAAAAATACCTTAAATGCACAAAAATGCATAAAATGTATTCAGCAATGGAAAATAAACCATATGCCACAAGATTCCACTCTAAAAGTAGCCAGCGAATCACATTTTAGCCAAAACAATACTTGCATATAGTACTTCATTTAAATATTGGGTACGAGGTATATTTAAACCTCTTAACGGGTTTAACCGCTTACCAGATCATTATATTTAATTATGTTTACATTCCAAAATCAGTGCATATTTTACGCTTGTTTGTAGACGCTTGATGGTTTCTCAGTATTTTGAGATTATTTAATGTTTTGATATCATTCAAAACTACACATTCATGTATATGAGTGCAGGGCAGCACATACTCACACTCAGAGGGAGACTGCTGCGGTCACTGTCGTAAGTCCAGCTGTGTAGAAGAGGGTACAACACATGGAAGCCGTTTACGACGGGTGAGTGTATTTATGTATAGGGTTAAAATGTATATGACCTCTTCTTCCCTTTCTCTATTCCTCTTTTTGTTTAAGCAGAAAATCAATTTTTTATGTGTTTATGTGCGTGTGTGTGTAGGTAGGAGAGCACTGGGTTTCTCCTGATAACCACTGTGAGGTGAATCAGTGTGTACAAGTTAATGAGGAGGTCTTTATCCAGCATGCTAACATCTCCTGCCAAATCATGGATACACCAACCTGCCCACTGGGCACAGAGCTCCGCTGTCATACCGCCAACTGCTGTCCATCCTGCGACTGTGGTACATTCTGCATTTCACACACACATATTGCTGCTGTCACAAAAACTGTTAATTACTGATATCTATCATTTATTACGGTTAAACATTCCTAAATGTAATATATGACAGAATAATGAGATTTTACATGTTTTCTATGGCCCAGTCTTCATGATATATGCACACAGATTTTTTCTTCATTTTAAATGTGAAAATATGGACACAGAGACAATTCCCACATATAATAAGTCTTTCATTCATTTGCTTTGTTCAGTCCCTGTGGATGCGTGTGTTTTGAATCACACCCTCATTGGGGTACGTACTGTGTTCATACATTTACAGATGTATTACCCTTTAGTCGGTGAGTATTACCACACTGAGCGCTTTGTGTGCGTTTGTGTGTGTATAGGCTGGTGAAAAGGTGATGGTGGATGTGTGTACACACTGTAGATGTTTGAATGAGCTGGGGAAATACCACCTGTCCTGCAGGAAGATGAGCTGTTCACCATGCTCAGAGGTAATCTTTTTCATCATCAGCTTAAGCATCTCTATTGTTGTTATTAGCATTTTTATTATTAGTATCACATCATCATTTTTAATTTTGTCATCGTGATCTTTTTCTTTTGCTGCTTCATCTTTTTATTCTTGTTCTTTACTATTTTTGCAATCTTCTTTATTATTGTTGTGATTATTACAGTCAGTTGTTGTCCTGCTCCTCCTTCTCCTCATCATAAATGTCTCTTTAAAGATTTTGTGTGTGTGTTTCAGGGTTACATTCTTGAACCAGTGCCAGGTGCTTGCTGTGGTCGTTGTGTAGCGTCAGCTTGCTCTATCTTACGACCTGATGGACAGTTAGTCACTTTGCAGGTAATTTGCTAGTCACTGTGACAGGACTGGAAAAGAGAAATGAAATAAATCATAAAGCTAGACACAGAAACCTTTCCGATTTTTTAGGTAAGTGCAACATCTTATAAGTGGAAGACAGTATATTGCCTATTTTATTTATTGGCACGTTACAGTCATTAGCTAGATTACTAGTACAAGACTAGAGTCTGAGCATTAAGTTGAGTAAACGTTACTGTGTGTGTCTGTGTGTGTTTAGGTAAATAGTACTCGTGAGGATGGGTGTACCAAACACAGATGCAGTGTGAATGAACATGGAGAGCTGGTCCTGGAGACAGTAGTGACCACCTGCCCTCCACTAGACAGAGCCCACTGTCTGGAGAATGGGGTCCGTAGTCCATGTTCACTGCTCCACAAGCTCAACCTTACCCATCTGACAAAGTAGCTGTTAAAGCACGTTTCATTTTGATTCTGTGAGATATTATGCAACGTCTTCAGCTAAATTGATTATTCTCTACAGGGTAAAATAAGCCAAATTGGAGACAGCTGCTGTGAGATGTGTAAGTATAAGAAATTAATTATAAGAAAGACACATAACATTCACTAAAACCATTTTTCACACTGGACTCACTTTAAAAGCTAGAAGTGGTCTCAGATTTCTATTTTTATTTCTTTTTTTCTGTAGTCACATAGCTGTCACCCCCTATCACACAGCGGTGGGGTGAACCTTGCACATGCTTCCTCTAAGACATGTAAAGTGCTGCTCCCTCATTTTAAACTGGCACTGAAATGTCAATTCCATCAGAAACCTCCACATGCTCAGAAAGCCATCTTACTCACCCAGACAGCATTTTTTTGTGCATTAGTGCACAGGTAAGCTCAGGCCCGTCTGAATCCCCTATACCAGTGATCGTCAACTGACAGCCCACAGGCCAAATCCGGCCCAGAGTTTTCCATCTGCCCCCCGATGGAAAATGAATGGATGTCTATGGAATTCTGCACTCGCCAGCGGAAGTGTTCTGAGAGTGGGAGATCTCCTTATATTAAATTGACTCTGATATTGCTGAATCAGGAATAGCCTAGCAAGGAGGGAAAATATGTTCTTGCGTTTATTTTTTTCTAATTCAAATGAAACGAGGTCACGACACACACACTTTTGGGTTCACTAAGTGCAGTGCGGGCTTAGTGAATATATATATATATATATATATATGTGTGTGTGTGTGTGTGTGTGTGTGTGTGTATATATATATATATATATATATACATATATATATATATATATAAATAAAATAATAATATATTACTTATGATACAATATTTTATTTTAGGAGAGCATCTGGCCCTCACAGTGTCTGCTGAGAAAATCTCTGGCCCTTAGACAAATGTACTTGATGACCCCTGCCCTATATCTTTACTCAGGCCACTGTTGCTTTCTGCTTCATCTTGTGGTCCAGTTGTGATTTTGCATAATGAAATAATGATTGCATAACGCTTGCATAATGATTTTGCATTATAAAAACAAAGCCCTAGTTTACTGCACATTTAGCTTTATGGTCAAATGACCATACAAGAAGCAGATTACCACCATCGGAATAAAATGTGAGGGAAAACAATGTTACAGCAGAACTGTGCTACAGTGTCATGGAGGCTAAAGTGTAAGCCACCTACAATACACCTACACAATATGATCAGAGGTTATTGGCAATGTGTTTGCTTTCAAGTTCACTTTAATTCAGAGTTCATGTTTCAAGTATAAGATTTCTATATATGTGTGTGTGTGCTTACATGTGTGTGTTTGTGCGTGTGCAGGCACTCAGCCAGAGTGCAGGAGGATGGTGGGTTTGCTGAATTATATCAAGGTGGATGACTGTCAATCAGAGGAAAAACTGGAGCTCAGCTACTGTGAGGTAAAACAGTTTGTCCCTGTGATCAGTACACTGTTTAGAAGTTGTTAGTAAAGTCATACAGAAAAATCTTTTTTCTTTGACAAGCTGATTTTACGTTGGTTATTTCATGAGGAATACATTTGAAATTCCTTTGTTTTAGTTACACCATATTTTGTTAATGTAATTGCAAAAAAATAGTTGTATAAGAATTGCATTATGAAATAACAGTTATGTTTAAGGGTTCCAAAAATGTGGGCATGCTGTGAAGAAATGCAAATAAAAACAGAATGTTATGATTTGCAAATCATTTGAAGCCATATTTCACTTCACAAAGACAACATATCAAATGCTGAAACTGAATTTCCATGCAAACATATTGATGCAGTTTTCTTTCTCTTGTTTAAACACACACACACTCACAGGGTCAGTGTCGCAGTAAATCTTCATATTCTCTGGAGAAGAATCGTGTGGAGAGCCAGTGTGTGTGTTGTGCTGCTACAGGTGCTGTGCCACTGAGTGTTTCTCTGCTCTGTCCTAACGGCACACACATACCCCACCAAGTCCTCACTGTCACCGGCTGTGACTGTCAAGCACAGGCCTGCCCTGCCGACTGAAAACTCACACGAATGTAAACATGCACCTGAAACACCCTTTTTTTTTTTTTACAAACAAATACATACACACATGTGATCACTGTCTGCTTTTGTAACAAGACTGAGTCATGTGACACTGCATGCCACTCCTTATTTAAAGTATACTTAAAGAACCAATAAATGATGCTGTCAAAATTCAACATTATCAACATTTAATCAATAAACACTATCTTTATCCGAAAGTGCATGTTTCTCTGTGTGTGTGTGTTTGTGTGTGTGTGTGTGTGTGTGTGTGTGTGT
>JBBPCW010294636.1:0-10230 GCA_037974425.1 Phenacogrammus interruptus
CTTGGGGTTAAGGGTCTTGCTCAGGGACCCAGTGGTGGTGCTGAAGGTAGGATTCGAACCCATGACCTCTTGGTACCACTGAGCTACCTCCACCCGTATACACAATAAACAATTATTACTGAATAATTCATACCGGCCATAATTGGTTGTTTTCACACTTGCACTACAGCAGTTGTTGGGTTTTAAATGCATCTTGGATGCATATGCATTTTAAAATGTCTCCATAACCAGATATAATCCTGAAACTGAAAATGTGACCCAGCATAAACAGGGTCTAAGAGATGATGACTATGGGACAATGGAAATTGTGCCCATTACAGAAAAAAATCTAAAAATGTGAAATCATCTGTGCTTCAGGGATTATTGCATCACTTTCTCTAAGGATTATTGGTCTGCATGTAGTGTCTGTAGTCAGTTTCAGTCTCTGAGAAATTGTAGTCAGTGAATTTGATGATGACGTATGCGCACATAATGACAGCTTATAGGACAACTGGTGTCTCTCACATCATCATTCACTGTTGGTGAGTCAGACAAACTGCCTCCTACTAGCCTCAACCTAGAATGACTCTGATTTACATTTCTTGTAGGAGAGTGAAGATGTGTTGGCTTGTTATTACATACGTTATACAGCTGTTTAAAGAAAATAAATACACAGAACAAAAATACTTTTGTCGCAATATATCCCCAGTCTGGAGAAACTGCATGTGGAATCCCTTTTGTGAGACGAGGTGGCTGAGTGGGTAAGACGATGGACTGCTAGTCCATTGTGCTTTTCATCTGTGGGTTTGAGTCCCAGGTGACCTGATGGTTATGGGTTCAAATCCCAGGACGGCTAGCGGCACCTCTGAGGTATCCTTGAGCAAGGTACTGTCCCCACGCACTGCGGCTGCCTGCTGCTTCACATGGTGAATAGGTAAAAGAATTCATTTATGACAAAAATGGTCATTTTACACTTTACTTGTTTGGAATTGCCACACCTTGACCCCAGCTCCACCACGGCTCTGCATATGCTTCGTTGCTTTTTTATCTTTTAAATAATGCAAAAATATGCTTCATAGTTCTGCCCCTTGCAAAGCCTTGACACATCCTCTGTTATCCTGGGATTTTCCTCATTTACCAAAATGATTCTTTAAGCACCCCCAAGATTTTTTTTTTTCTCTGGAGCTATTCGTTCCTTTTCTTTTGTGGACTATTAGTGCTGGCGTTTGCTTGACTGCATTATACCTATAATTCATAGTCATATAAATTCACTGTATTGAATCTAATTTGGCAGACAAAAGGACCTGTTTGATCGACCATTATAGGTTAGATTCGGATGAATAACTCAAACTCATTTGCACATGAATGTTCACCACATGCACCCAGGATATACGCTGTAGCCGATATAACCACACTGGCAAAATAGACGAAGCCAAAAAAAAGCCCTCCCCGTTCTATAAACAGCACCTGGTCCTATTGAAACCTTGAACACTGCCAAAACAAGCATTGTCCCATTCTCGCTACTCTTTTTCCACACCGACTCACTGTGATGAAAAGTGAAAAGCTTGTTTATTTTCATATGAAGAGGCAAATCATTGCCTTGAGAAAAGCACAAGCCAGGGCTGAGCACTAGAGCACTGGCACTGGCCAAAATGGTGTCCTGTGTGAGGGTATATGGAGGGAAGTTGAATGGGAATGAATAGTAATAGTAAGTACTTATACACAGTTGGCCTTTTCTACCTTTTTAACCTTCCTGACTCATTTGCATGTCTTCACCAAAGCATATTTTCTGTATAAATACTTAAAGCAAACCATCAGATTTGGATTTGAACTAGGGCTTGTCACTGAAAAAATGTATCATAAATTACAGGATCTGATACTAAGACTAATATCTAAACACTACTGGCGCATAATATCTTATAATGTATTTATTTACAATAGTAATACAATTTGTATACCTGTCAGTTATAACTTATTATAGCTAGTTTGAGTCTGTAGGAATTCACATAAAAAAGCATTAAAACTTAAAAAATTAAATTGTATATCTTGTTTACAGACCAAACACTTTTTCCTGCGATACAGTAGTTCCCAATGCTGCGGCTACATGTTCCCCATATGTCACGGTTAGGCCAGTGGACGGTTAGGGCCATTGCTTTTTTGTTAGTGTTTCTGGTCTGTTTTGTTCTGTTTTCTGTTCTGTGTTCTGGAGGGCTTTTATTTTGGGGGTAAGTTCTGTTTTGCTTATGTCATGTGTTCTTGTGTTTCACCTGTCCTGTGTTTTACGGTTTGATTATGCTGTGTATTTAGGTCCTGTCTGTGTTTTTTCTAGTCATGTGTCCATCACCTCATCTCACCTCATTTAGAGTTGTATCCTGTTTCTCGTTCCTGCTTCTAGTTATTCTGGTTCTTGTTATCTGGAGGCTCGCGCCCCCGACTCTGACACCATAAAGTAACCTGACAACTGCAGGAGATTAAAAAGCCTGTATGATGAATGCAGTATTTGCATGCCAAATGCAGTATAGCCTGGCTCTAATTTAATCTCTGTATTGCATTCAGTTGGTCTTTTTTTATTCTTAAAATGATTACTGTAATTTTGTTATTCTGCTTAAATGCGAAGCAACACTTTCATGATAGCCCAGATGCTTTGTAAATATGTAGCCAGTAACATAGAGCACTTAGAGTTAGATACCTTATAATTTCACCTAGATTTTAACTCAAAATCTAATCCTAAACTTGAGTTTGTTTGTAAACTTAAGCCAGTTAATTCTACCCCTAACCATGACATTGTTGAGAATCCACCACAGTGTTACATTATAACTTTTTCATGCAATCAGTCAATCACTAAAACATAAATGGCTTTTTTCTGCAAAACACCACCACATTTACAACAAAGACTTTCCATGAGTTTCAAGTCATATACTTATGTATACAAATAACAATAAATTGAATATTTAACCAAAAATCCTCTGTTTTAATGACATAGTATTGTCACGACTGCGGGGTTAGTCCACTGTTGTGCGCTACCTCAGGGCAAGGAACAGGCAGGAAGCCATGGATCCGTGCTGGTTTGACTTTATTTACGAACGAAACAAAAACAGGAACAGAAACTGGCACGAGGGTCGCTAGAAACATGAACAGGGTAACTAGGAATCAGGATACAGACAGGGCATAAATCAGGCGTATGTGAGGTGATGGACAGATAACGTGAACCAACACAAACAGAACTTAAATACAGCACATAATCAGTGGGCAAAACACAAACAGGTGAAAACCGGAAACAAGGAGGAAAACGGAACAGAATATCAAAATAAAAGACCCAAAAACAACAGAAAAGCAGTGGCCCCTAGTGGCCACTGACCAAACCATGACAAGTATCAAACACATTTAATGCAGAAAGTTATATTTTACATTTTTGTATTATTTTTGTTGAAATTGGTAAAGTAGCATTTTCGGCGAAATTAAGTAAATTTCTATAAAAGCTTGCTAACAGAAGGATAGTGTTTAATTTTACTCAAATTATGTGTGAACCACTGATGTCACTGACATTTACAGAAAGATCTCTCACTGTGCCTTGGTTAGTTTTAGAGTTTACTTTGAGGTTAGCATTATCAACAGTGTTGCTTAAAAATGCTAAAGTAACCACATAAAGTGTTCTGATCCCAAAAAAAAAAGGGACAGATGGAGATGTCAAGTAGCGGATTAAGATACAATTGCAAACAAAACATATTTTTGCTCATTCTAGGTAAATTTGGTAGCTCTGCACATTTTCAAATTTGGTAGCTCTGCACATTTTTTGCTTCAAACACAGCTGGTGTAATGAAATTATATATTAAAACATTTTAGGAGGTAAAGAAGTCACCATCTGGTTCAGGGACAGAATCAGGAGAGGCTTGGATATGGTTTCCCCTGATGGACGAGGTACTTGGTAGGAGTTTGTCTATTCAGCCTCCCATCCTTATTGCCTCTGCATGGTGGGAGCCTGCTCCAGTTTCTTCAGTGGCCTCTCCAGACTCTGTCCCTTTAGAGAGGAACAGGACAGATGAGGAGACAGTAAAAGGACCCGAAGTTCTTGCCAAAATTGCCAGACACATCAGAAGCGAGGAAAGGAGGGATGAGGAGAGAGATGAAAGTTGTGAGTTCAAATTCGTATCAATGGTAAATATATAAGATTTTTATTTGTATGATTTTTCTATAACGATGCAATAAAATGGATGACTGCAGTAACAATGGCGTTGGTGTAATGGTGTTGATGCAGTTCAGTGATGAGTGTCTGGGACAGAAACGTCTCCTACAAGTTATGCAGTACTTGTGATCTATTCAAGGTATCTGCTCCCTCTGCACCTTCCTATCACACCATGTTGTCTCTGTTGGTTGTGCAGAATGATAAAACATGGCCTGAATGGATAAATGTGTCTTAACATTAAGCGTTATGGCTTTATAGAATGCTACCTTGTATTCATCAAGCTCTGTCAGTCATGGACTTGTATGGTTCCTGGTATGGGGTCTCCAGCAGGATTGGTGCTAAAAGGTGAGAATAACCTCCATCTCTGTGGGGTAAAATCCCTCAAGTGAGCACAACTTTTGATTGAAGAAGGAACTCTTCTTACACATGTGTGAATTGTGAACAAACCCAGGGCAGCTCAAAGCTGAATGGAATAAAAAGCCTTTAATCGAGGCAACACTGAGCATGCTCAGCTGGTGCTTTAAGTCTGATTTGGCAGCTGTCAATTTTGACAGCAGCTCTAGCAAAAGCCTCAGCACCTGCTACACGAGCAAATCCAGGTCCGATTTGTGTCAGCTCTTGTGGTGAAGGCGAGATCATGATGCGTGATCGTTTGGTGATAATGCGATTGTGCACAATCACGTGAAAGGTCGATCTGGGTGTATCAAATGTTTTTGATACCAACCTGTAGGAGGTGGCCTTGCTAGCCAAAATGTAGAGACCAGAATCTCCAGATCAGGATGAGCGAGAGAAGAGGTCAGGTGTGAAAGAGTAGCGTGGCTCAATAATGCCACCAAACGTCATGCTTATTACAAAAACCTGTTGTTTGAGGTGACTGCATGTTTGCGGTGCTTCTACCTAAAAATAAATAAAGAATTCAAATTCATTCATTCATTTTCTGTAACCACTACATCCACACTAGGGTTGTGGGTACCCAGAGCCTATCCCAGGGACTGAGTGGGGCGCCAGGCCACCGCAGAGAATTCAGATTGTCCTTGTTTTATTCTTTCTTCAAGTATGGTAGTTTAATTTCTTTTTTAAGGCATGCTGACATACAGCGGACTGTTCTGTTAATATACCAGTAAGCCTTTTTATTAGAGACACATACCTTGTATCTGCATTCATTATCCATTTTATCAGCTTCACTAATAACTTTGCAGTTTACTGTTATATGCTGTAGTCCATCTGTTTCTCTGCATCATTTCTTAAACCCCCTTCATCAATGGTCAGGACCCCACAGGACTCTAGCAGCATTGCTGTATGTGATCCACACACATATCTCTACTGAGTCGGTACCGACTTACTGGTGGTCCTGAAAGGGTCCTAATCATTGATGAAGAGGGTAAAGGAGGCCTAATCTCACTCCCCTCATTAAAAAGTGTTAATGGTTATTGCTCTGCTTGTTAATTGACTAGAGAAGGCTGCAATAAGCAAATGAGCTCAATACCCAATCACTGGGTTGTGTACTGTGTGCTGTGAGCATCCTGACCTATCAGTGTCCATTACTCTCATCCCTGCATAAGCCTGCATTTGATGTAGCATCCATATGGATCAGCACGTTGCTTAAGCAACTCCCTGAACCCTCGTCATGCTCCTTTTAACAAATGATAAACGGATTTGTTCTTTTATTGCTTGTTATTATTATTTTCCAAATTAGATCCGCAGATGCAAAAGTATAAATAAAAACATGTGCGAAGCCCATGGATAGGTGGGGAGCATATTACATAGAACCTCTGTGGTCTGGTGTATCCATAGTTGCATGCTGGGGAAATGAAAAGCACAGCAGGGGCGGTTCATTTTCGTTGGGTCCATCAGTCAAAACAGCTTGAGGAATTATTTCTTTAATAGCAGAATTAGTATGATGGAAGGGGATTGGGTGTAGTGACATCCAGCCTGAGGCCCTGAAGACATTATCAACTCTTTTTGTTTTTAGGGCAATGTGAATGTGTAGTGGTCCTGAAAGCTTTGCAGTACTGTCATGTGACATAAAACCTAATCGTCACTCAACTCTTATGGATCTGACGAAGGTAGACAGAAATATGGTTGACCCACAAAAAGAGTGGTGATTGGAATCGACATGGGGAAGCAAGTGCCCACCCTTTGTTTACATAATTTATTACACAAACAAACCATAGTATGTATTGGACTTATATGAAACATGCTAAAAATGCATTAGGCCGACCCAATGGTTCATGGTAAACTCTTCTGCATGATAGCATGCCTGATCCTCAAGCATATCATTGTCTGTACGTTCCATTTAGTTCAAGGCCTAATGAGCTAATTAAGCTAATAAAAAGATGCAAATTCACATTTACAACCCAAACTGTATAACTGACCATTTTAAACAAGGGTTGAACTATACCTACTGCTCATTTACCTAAAGCAGTTATTATATACTGAATATATAATAGCTGTTGTGTCTAAAATGTCACTTAAAATGAATTTTGATTCATTTTGAAATTAGAATAATGAGGACTTCTTGTTTATCTGTTAGTAAGACGGGCTGACGTGACTCATGTGACTAACATGATTTGGCCATCTACACAGAGGACAGCTGTGTTTTTGTTGTAGGAAAGACTATTACCTATTATTTTTATGCATCATTTTGCACAATAGCTGAATTATATAGACTACAGGGACAAAAGTATTGTGACTTTAATAACACTGCATACAAATACATAGATTTTAATATGGAGTTGGTCCCCACTTTGCAGCTATATCAGCTTCCACCGTTCTTGGAAGGCTTTCCTCAAGATTTTGGAGTGTTTCTGTGGGAATATGTGCCTGTTCATTCTGTGGAACATTTGTGAGGTCAGGTTAGACTGATGCTGGACTAGAGGTGCTGGCTCGCAAGCTCCATTCCAGTTCATTAAGCCAGTCAAGTTATTCAACGCTGATCCAACCATGTCTTTATGGAGCTTGCTTTGTGCACTGGGGGACAGTCATGTCAGAATAGAAAAGATTCTTCCCCAAACTGTGTCCACAAAGTTGGAAGAAGGGTTTTGTCCAAAATGTCTTGGTCTGCTGAAGCATTAAGAAATAAGGGTCCACCTGAATTCAGTAATAAAGAGGTGTGTCCCAATACTTTTGTATATATTGTTTAAATCTGTAGGCGACTGGTGACCTGTCCAGGGTGTTTCTCCGATGGGCTCCAGCACCCTCCTGCTACCCTGGTTAGGATAAGAAGCTCAGATTTTGAATTAATGAAATGAACAACTGAATATGAATGTGTGTGTGATAAATTGCTGCATAAAGAGAAGCTCATGTGCGTGACTTTGTTTCTTAGGGGTAAAGTTTTTTTGACTTCAGTACTGATGTACATTGTTCTGGATAAGAGTGTCTGCCAAATACCATAAATGTAAACGTAACTGTAAACTTGCAATATTTGTCAACCAGGATATGCATGTGTGAGAGTGCTTGGGCGTCAGTGTCTGTCTTCCAAATGTGTGCCTTTGTGTTGATTCTGCATCACACTCATGGTCTAAAAATGGCAGCAACACCAAAGAAGGCTCTGTATATTTATTTTAAGAGTTTCTTCATGTCAGGCGTAGAGACGCTAAAATTTTTAGCAAGACGGTGTTGTGCTAATTGCCTTATTTTTTTCCTTCCTCATTCCTCGCACCTCTCTCTCCCTGATTTTCAACTTCTCGGCTCTGGAACAGCTTGCTCTGCATATTGTATGTCACCAAAAATACTAAAATAAAATAATTCTACTTGTCTTCAAATTTTAATGGCTGTAAAGATGGGTTAAAAATATCACTATACTCAGTGTGTTGACACAGTGTGTTATTCTGAGGTTGCTATAACGTACCCAGTGACCCTGTGCTACTGTTAAAAAAAAATTAACCCTTTAAACATTAAAAAGCAGTTCTCCTTTAGTGTGGTTTATTTTGTTTGGTAATGGTTCATCTCTTGATGTTGTTACCTGTACCGGTTCAGCCAGCGATCACTAGGGGTCGCTGTTTTGTTTTGGCTTGTCTGTGTTTTGGGACTTTTATTTTGAATGTTCATGTCTGTTTAGTTCATTTGTCACGTGTTCTAGTTTTCCAGGTGTCTTGTGTTTGTGCACTGATTATGTTCTGTATTTAAGTTCAGTTTGTGTAACCTGCGTTGGTCAGTCCATCACCTAATTTTCACCTCATTTTCACCTCATTGATGCCTTTTTCACGTTCATGTTCTTGTAGCGGCCCTCGCGCCAGGCTTTCATTTCTGTTTTGATTTTGTTAAATAAAGATCCTTAGCATGGATACCTGCTTTTCAGCCTGGTCTGTACCTAGAGGTAAATCACGGGAGCCGGCTAGACCCGGCCCCTGTGACAATACCCTTTAATTGGTCTAAATCTTACTTTTCTATGATGCATATAGCATATAGTGTTATAATTGTACAAATGATGGAGTTAATGCTAATATTTTTTAATAATAACCAATAAGATATCAACAGAACTATGCAAAAAGCTATGTGAGGTAGGATGCATGCATAGAACGCTCCATCATCAAAGCGGAATAGCCTTCAGATATGGCAGAGAAATGCAGCCCACATTCTACTCCATCACATTGTTTGAAGAGGTCGGTACATGTAAACTAAAATGTGCAGTACTCCTTATGGTATTAGCTTCAGAGGGTGTAAAATAAATGAAGGGTTCGTGAAATGCTCCATGAAAGTTTGTGTAGGCACTTGTCAGTGATGTGACAGTGTTTTTGAGGAGGAACACAATTTTTGGAACACAATTAGTAGGGCTGCATGATGCGGGCCTTTAATATACTGAAAGACATGACCATTGCAACATGTAGCAGTATAAACAAATCATCACTTTTCTACAGTTATATAGACTTAAAGTATGTAAAGATTGTTTAAAAATTTTACATTCATTCCCCCATTCATTTACATTTATCTGACGCTCTTATCCAGAGCGATGAACATCAGTGCTCAAGTAATCCACATCTGATTCATAAACCTGTAAAGCTAAACCTAAATCAGAATCCACTATTTAATCAAGTTACTGCATGTTACTAAACAATACCTGTCAAACAATACCTAAACAATACCTGTCAAACAATACCTAAACAACACCTAAAAAGAAAGTCAGAAGTTAAGGCAAAAGTAAGGAAGGGATGGGGATACATTTTTTTATGTTTTTTTTTTGAAGAGGTGTGTCTTCAGGCGAAGCTTGAAGACAGCGAGGGACTCTGCAGATCTGATCGGAAGAGGGAGTTCATTCCAACACTAGGGGGCCAAGATTGAGAAGAGTCTTGACGCATGTTTCCCTCTTTTTTTGAGCCTCGGAGGCTCAAGACGAGCCGCGCTTGAAGCCCTGAGAGGACGAGAAGTGACATGTTGTTTTATCAGTGCTGTTATGTATTGGGGTGCTAGTCCATTAATGGCTTTGAAAGCAAGTGTTAAGGACTTGAACTCAACATGAGCACCACGGGGAGCCAGTGAGAGTTCCTTAGTAAAAGTGTGATCTGAGTAAACTTAGGAACGTTGAACACAAATGTACACAAAAGGTTCATGCTGTGATCTGGTATGGGCCCTGTTTTGGATAAGACCCAAATTGATAAGTTATAAATTAAGTACTTACTAATCATTAATTACTAAATTAATGAAAGTAAAGGTGAATCAGCCTTCTCTGATTCCGGTGGAGATCTTTAAATTGAGCTAAACTTTTCCCTTACCAACATTGAATAAAATACATTTTTATGCCAAATCTTAATGTTCCTACATAAACCTCACAGCTGCATCCTGAATCAGCTGAAGTGTGGAAGTACAGCCAGTAGAAAGTTCCTGTAGTCCAGTTTGGATATGATCAGAGATGGGACGAGAATCTGTGTAGCTTTCATGGCAGGAAAGGGTCGGATTCTTCTGATGTAGAGAAGGTATCTGCATGTTCTGGAGATCTGGTGATTGACAGTGTTGAAGGCAGTAGAGAGGTCAAGGAGGAGTCCATATACATATCAGCTGGTAGCGTAGTGGTTAGGGCATTCGCCCTGTGATCAGAAAGTCCAGGTTCGATTCCCAAGACCGCTAGGCAC
>JBBPCW010294655.1:0-10230 GCA_037974425.1 Phenacogrammus interruptus
CACACACACACACACACACACACACACACACACACACACACACACACACACACACACACACACACACACAGCTGTTCCAACCCGCCTGCCAGCTTAGGCAATTTTGCAAAAGCAAGCACTCCATAGAACAGTGGCTGGTGATGTTAAATAAAGGCAAATGAATGGAACTGTGTATGAACTTGGCAGAAATGAAAACGAATGCATCCTTTTCAGACCCTTAAAGTGTTTACCATGAGCGTGAATATTAAAAAAAGTAACAACATCAACAAACCAGGAATTAGCAGTCGAACTAGTATTGCCAACAGATGTTTGCAAACGCAGCAGTGCGAAAATCTTTCTAACACCAACAGCAGACACGGCTGTCAACCCCCGAGTAGATGTGAGAAAGTTCTACAGCAGGTTTTTACAGAGAGTGATTACGGCCCACAGTGAGACAGTGATGGATGTTGAGCTAACAGTAGATGTAAAATCGCTCCGTGTCCATGCTGGCTTTATTTACCATGTCCCAGACGAGGAGTTTGAGGAGCGGGGCACAGACCCTCGGGCTGCTTTGACATGTGGAAGGACGCGGGTCATATTTGCTAATATGTCATCCATTGGTGACTGCAAAGATAGGAGGAAGATGAGCTGAAGAAGGAAGAAATGGAAGGCGTGGCAGTATCCCTGTCCGTCCCTGCTGGCTTTTAGCAATCCAGCTGCAGCTTCGGGCCAGAGGAGGCGTGGAGTCGCTGATAGAAATAGACAGGGAGGAAATAAATTGTGAGGGACAAAGAAGCAATTTGGGAGGATTTGACAGGATTTAGGTGACGGTGTTATCACGCCTTTTAGCGAATGCTCTTCCCTTCAAAGGGCTGCTGCAGAGCAGGCTAGTTGGGCATTCAAATCCGCGGCATGATGTGCTGATCCGTCTCCACTCGTGAAAAGAGATGGAGGGTAATTGAAATGTTTGAATTTTTTGTGAATCACTGAGCATGTAACGTCACCTGCGAGCCAGCGGATGATAAACACACACACACACACACACACACACACACACACACACACAAGCATCATGGATGAGAAGTATGAAAGTCTAGCTCCATACAGCACTGCTGGTTCCTTTTGGGCCAAAGGACCTGGAGACTGGCAGATAGGGCAGCACTGTGACTTTCACTCAAAGCTTTTTCTCACATCGCTCCATCGATCCTTCCCAGGCCCGCGCTTGGCTTCATGCTGAGTGCCTTCCTCAGCAGGAAGGGCAGCCTAGAGGAGTGGGAAAGCCTTTGTTTCTTTCAATTTTTCCTTTCAGCTTGTTCTCTGAGTCCAGCAGAGGTGAGCGGCTCACCAAATCCACTGTTCTAACGTCTTTTTAGCATCCGGACGTGGAGTGGTAGATTTCAGAGAACAAAGAGGCCATTTTGGATCAGAAGGTGATTGGCAGTGATGGAGGAATAAGAAATGCGGCTACTTTGTCCACAAAAAAAACAAACCTTTTTGGGCACGATCACACTCACTGGGGTAATACCTTTAAAATCTGTTCAGTAACAAGTTTGTAGGCAAAGCTGTGGCACCCATGTTAGACAGCAGGTGTTGTGCCGAAATACGACTCCCTTTCACACGCAGGCAGACATATGGATGCTTTCGTGACATGCATGCACATAAAGGTGGGTTGATTTCTGTGGGGGATTTCAAGGGAGTCTGGCACAACTCTTGGCTAAAATTGCTGCTTGCAGTGTGCAGCTACACGGTGAAGCTTTGTGTCCTAAACCACATCGGCAAGTCTGCACAACCACAATTAAGCTGAGCTTTGAGCAGTTTTGGGCATGAATTTAGAGAAAGGATTTGGTTGGCTAGTGAATATTTTACAACACAGATGTCCATATTCGATATATCTAGATTATATAGTGTACATTTTTATACTGCTCTGTTAGTATAGTATTTTATTTTTATTTTTATTCTATTTTATTCTATTTTATACTATTCTATTCTATTGTTATCTTAATTTTTGTTGTTCCTAACTTTGTACTGTGCACCTTCTGTCATGACAAAGAAAATTTCCCGCTCATGGGATTAATAAAGGTTTATCTTATCTTAATTCTGGTGTTTACTAGCACTGGCAGACTCAGTGCTATAAACTAAGCAGGCACAAATTGGACAGCAAAATGTCTTGACTGATACTTCTGAGATAAATCAGATTTTTTGCAAAACCATTCGTTTGGGTTAAACATCAGGGGCCTCCGAAAATTAGCTCTAATCCAATCAGGTCTCACCTGGCATTTGTCGTACATTTTTCACTGATTAAAAAAAGCCCTGGAGAGGAAAATCCAGTGCCATTCTCTGGACTGATTGCTCATACAGTTCCAACACACACAAAGAGAATAAACCTGTGTATAGCCCAACATGTGTTAATGCAGTTCTTCTCTGTGAGAAATACTTGACTTTCTGGGCAGAACCGCAAGCAACAAAAAAAGAGATGCCCCTAAAACGACACAACACTTTTGTGATGGACAACATTAAAACCAGCTCAGACTAGTCGGGACCGCAGGACCTCTGAAGCTGTGCTGACTCAGATCATGTCCGCTGCAGATCTTTTCTGTAAGCTGGACCTCCATGGATGGATGAGTTTAAAACTCATGATGTGCATTACGTTTAAAAAGTTATTTTAAGCTGGAATGTTCTACAACTTCCTGTAAGTGCCATTAAGACAGACTATATTTAGCCATGCATACGGATTATTGAGGTGAAGTCTCTCAAAAGCATCTTGAATCTGAGCACAGGCATAAAAAGACTCTAGTCAGGCTTCTGGAAAGTTCCTTATTCATTTGAATTCAGTTTATAGCGACGACAACAACGTACATCAAGAGCTACTGCCCCAGCTCATACAAATGCGTGCACATTCATTTATACACTTTATGGCTTTAGGTAAGAGCCAAAGACAAACACTGTATTTATGCAACTATCTTACCTGCAGTGCAACACCATCAAGAATCAAACACAGAGATCAGAGCTTACTGTTCATGCATTCCAGCCCCAACATCATTTTCCCCATTTAATTCCAAGAGCATTTTGCACAGAGGAAGAAAGAAACAGGGCCACATAGATGCAGAGCTCCTGATTTAGCTTAATTTTATTTGAGTGAAGATTCTGAGAGTGCGAAGCCAGAGAGCAGTGTGATTTCTCATCCAGAGCAGATGCCTGAGCAGCGCTGGAATCTCACAGCCTGATCTGGAGCTGCAGACAAATTGCCGTCTCATTTACGAGATGGAATCATGGGAGCTGCAAATGAGGAACTTCAAGGAATATCTAGTTTCTGATTAAAAAGCACCCTAGACTGGCAGTTACAAAGCCGTTCTCTGGACTCACTGCTAAATAGTCAGTGCAGGTTTATATGTGTTTTATACCGGGGGCGGGGGCGGGGGGGGTGGTTGTGGGGGCTGTTATCCATAGCAACAAGAAAGCAATCAGAGATGTCCATACAATGACAAATCACTTTAGTGAGGTACAATCAGCCACAACGTTAAAACCTGTCAAGGTATGGACTGTCCAGAACCTCTGAAGCTGTGCTGTGGAAACTGATACGCTGATGTCAGCAGCAGATCTTTTCTGTAAATCGGAAGTGGAACCCCCATGGATGGATGAGTTTAAAACTCATGCTATTTATTACACTTAAAAAAATCATTTTAAGCTGGAATGTTCTACAACTTCCTGTAAGTGCCATTAAGACAGACTATATTTAGCCATGCATACGGATTATTGAGGTGAAGTCTCTCAAAAGCATCTTGAATCTGAGCACAGGCATAAAAAGACTCTAGTCAGGCTTCTGGAAAGTTCCTTATTCATTTGAATTCAGTTTATAGCGACGACAACAACGTACATCAAGAGCTACTGCCCCAGCTCATACAAATGCGTGCACATTCATTTATACACTTTATGGCTTTAGGTAAGAGCCAAAGACAAACACTGTATTTATGCAACTATCTTACCTGCAGTGCAACACCATCAAGAATCAAACACAGAGATCAGAGCTTACTGTTCATGCATTCCAGCCCCAACATCATTTTCCCCATTTAAGTCCAAGAGCATTTTGCACAGAGGAAGAAAGAAACAGGGCCACATAGATGCAGACTTTTTAGAGATTTGAGTGAAGATTCTGAGAGTGCGAAGCCAGAGAGCAGTGTGATTTCACCTCCAGAGCAGATGCCTGAGCAGCGCTGGAATCTCACAGCCTGATCTGGAGCTGCAGACGAATATCAGTCTCATTTACGAGATGGAATCATGGGAGCTGCAAATGAGGTGGAGGAATTTTGGGGAGGAACTCACACAGTACGATGAATTATTGAAAACAGTACAATCTTTCATCTCGGCGCAATCACCAGCACACATTTTGTTTATCTTCCTTAAGTAGCATCTGCTGCTGGTGACGCACTTTAATGAAACCTGATTTGTTTTCACATAATTGAGAAGAATTCACATCCAGGCCTCGATGACGTACATTAAGCAGAAGAGCAGGCCATTTCTGTTTGTGCAATTCTGAAACCCTCAGGCATATTTCCAGCGTTTGTGGGGTGGTACCTTCAAAGGTTTGTCTTCAGTACCTAGTGAGGGAAGCTCCCTCACATGTTATATTCCATGCACTCTGTCCTGACCCTGTTTTATTTTATTTCATTTTAGTTTGTTTTTAAATCGCTGGCTTATGAACAAAAACTAATATAGATGCTAGGATTTTTTTCAAAATGAATGTACATAAATTAAACCCCACAAAACATATTGTACCTTTCAAAGTACGTTTCCTGTCTTTGTACCTTGATCAACAAAAACGTGCAGTGTGTGTTCCGCGGTTTTGCCGACGCTTTTTTTCCCACAAACAAATTACCAGCACAAAAGGAGTGGCTCGGTTCACCGGTGGCTTTCTGATGTGATTGTACTAATTAAGATATACACCATCTGTCCGAGAAAGAGAAAACGGGATGATTCTCGGAGCTAATTTTAGCTTCGAAACGTCTAACAGCCACATGTCTGCTTGCTGTGAATGACATGTGCGCTGCTTGTACTCGGAGCCGAAGGGAGGAGAGGAGACGGTGAGAGAATGTCAGCGGTAATTTGCATCCCGTTAAAGATTGACAAGACAGCAGGCCTCCTCTCCGAACCTGACGTCTTCAACAGTAATGAAAGCCTTCCCATCGCTGCAATACAGTCGTGGAAGACTTCAGAGGAGCAAAGATATTTTTTGTCATCAGTGATTGCTTTTTGGCCAAAATTGCGAGGAGCAAGGAGTCAGGGCCTTGTTCAGTCTCTAAGGCTGTAGGCTCTGGGCTTCACTGCCTAAAAACCTGAAAGCAATAGTCATTGTGTTCTTTTCACTCCCATCCACATGAAAATATCACAGAAATGTTGAAGTTACAGAAAACCGAGCTTTTGGAAGACACCCACCATGTTTTTTTTTTAAAGGAAGTGTTTTCAGTGTGTTAGTGTGGACATCACAGCATCAGCCTGCAAATATTAAAAGCATTCTTGGCGCGTGTTGAGAACTGCATATGTGAGCTGATAGTCAGGGCTCAGTTTCCCAAAATGTCTTAAGGCCATTTCACACTTTTCTCAGATAGTGAACGATAATTAAACAGCGTGAACGTGGGCCTCAGCTGAAATTCTGGTTACAACAAACATCGGCATGAACTCCAGTACAACAGCTAGGATTTACTTGAAGGACTTGAGCTGAATGTGAGGTATTAGGGTCAGGGCATCTATCGATCGTGGACTATATTCATATGAGCGACACTAGAGCGTGTAGGAGGGGCGTGGCAACTCGCTAGTGGGACAATGCCTTTGAATGCCCCCCCTCCCCCTTGACGCCATCACTGATTAGGGTGTATACATTACCATGAGTTAGGCAGTTGATACAGTAAGGTCTGGATCATAGCCAGCTCAATGGGAAGCTTCTGAAATGTTTTATTTTTTACTTAGTTTCATCATGGATGTTTTTTCTCACTTTATTCCAGAGAGACATCCCCCGCTTGTGTGCGTGTCTGCTTCTGCACCAAAGCTTACAGGAAACATGGCCAGCAAAGCGAAGTGTTTGTGAAAGGTTTGGAGAATTTACTGTTTCTACAAGAGAAAATCACTGCCTGTTTATCTGGATTCTTGTGGTATGTATGAACACATGCATCTCAGTTAAACAGCAATAAAGGGCTGCCTGGAGCAAAGCCCAAACATTAGCAGAATGCCGATAATGTCCCTGGTTTTATGTATGAAAAGAATTTCAGTTCAGATGATATTGGAGAGAGTGTTAAGTCTGATGCTTGCTCTACCATTTACGAATCAGCCTTGTGAGAGTCTTACAGCCCACCAACCTCGATTATTTCTGTGTGGTCATTAATATCGGGGTTGATTAAGACATAGAAATATTCAAGCTTTAAGAGATTTAGTATTTTAGTACAAATATATTTTAGTCGTATTGAATACTGGGGAATATGCTTGTAATTTTGTCATAATTTGCTTATTTTTGGCATATTATTTGTATTTTTTGTATTTGTCTGGCAACAACAACAATAACAATAACAAAAACAATAATAATTATTGTTTTCTATCTGAACTGGACATACATTTCCTAAAGGACTCCATTAAAAAAGCTGCAGGTCTGGATCCTGCCCTTAACTCATTTCATGGAGATAAACATACCTCATGGGCAGCGTAATAATATGACTAAACAATAAAAAAAAATAAACAAGGAAACATTTCTGGTCTAAAGAAAATAGACCAGATCTTCTGTGTTTTCAAAAGGCATGACTCAGCACAAATTTTAAAGAGCAGCGCCGGCTCACTTATCTGTCCCTTTCACTGAAGTGGGCATAAGATGCTTTGGGAGTTTCCTCCTCGGCTCTCTGTGGCTGCTAATAGATAACACGGTTTAAAAACGGCCTGGTAAAAAAAAAAAAAAAGCTTTTCCAGGCACGTCTAGTTCACGCTAAAGACATCCCTCTGCTTTGCTCTGAAATTATGGTTGATATGAGCTCGGTATTCAACCCCTCCTTGCGTTAATAAGCTTAGTCTTACCGTGTTTTATTCTCACAGAGACCATTTCTGACAGGCAAGCAGAGGAACGGTGGGGAGGGAGCAGGGAGCACTGATTCACTGCATTAACCACTTAGTTTCAAAAGAGTAAACACTTCTGGGCTAAATGTGACTGCGCTGTGGCCTTTAAGAGCTGCTTCTAAATACAGCTACTGAAGAGGGTCAATACTTTACAGTATTGATAAAGACTAGAGATTAAATCTTGGTTGCAGATGCCATGTAAACGATATGTTATACATTTACTTAAATGAACTAATGAACATATTTTTATTGCATATGATGCTCTAAACTTGATGTCTGGTGATACGTTTAAGGTTTTCTTGCATCCTATAAAAAACATCCAGTGCCTCTGCGGTATTCACAGAGAATAAAACAATCTCACAGGACTAACCCAAGGGCATTCCCATCTAGCCCCCCAAGTTGCATCTGAGGGTCCCAGTAAGATGAGGATTGATGGGATGGATTTTGGAAATGTAATCTAAACCTCAATCACAGTTTCATGGTGCAGTACATATTCACAGACATACACAGAACTGCAGCTGCAGAAGAGAGACTGAGAATCCTTAAAGGGGCCACTTCCTTTATTTTATTGTATTTCGTTTTTTAAACTT
Organism: Phenacogrammus interruptus; assembly: GCA_037974425.1. Taxonomy (NCBI): domain Eukaryota; kingdom Metazoa; phylum Chordata; class Actinopteri; order Characiformes; family Alestidae; genus Phenacogrammus; species Phenacogrammus interruptus. The sequence goes on from JBBPCW010294655.1 coordinate 7,659, forward strand.
AACCAGTTTTTCATATTGTATTAAATTATTTCATGTAAAAAAGCACATTTTCCAATGATCATGTGATAGTGATGTAAGAACGTTTCCAGCTAAATTCTGGTTAGGAGTCCAAGGACAGCGATGATTAACTGTGTTTACTACTGAGACAGATGTGCTTCTTCAAACCACGAGTATCATAGTGAGTATCATTCACTAAAAACGCTGTGATAGAAACAAAATGTTGTTGATTGTAGTAAACACAAAAGACCCAAATGATAAATTAGTGCTGGGCCGTTAACAGTGTTAATGTGCGTTAACGGCACGAGATTCTTATCGTGCGATAAAAAATTATTGCCGTTAACGCCCCCCCCCCACCCCGGACAGAGGGAGCTGGGTCAACACTACGCAAGCTGTGATGAATTTCACCTTGATATTGCAGTGACTTGTCCGGTTCACGCACGTTTTAAACCTCTCTCGGTCTCTCTGTGGGGGGCGGGGGGAGAGAATCTCGCGAGCGTTAACGCCGTTTGTAATCTTGGCGTTAACAGCGTTAACGCGCGTGAGATTCTCTTAATCTAAAAATGAATCTATACCCACCGCTTATATAAATATAATGTCCAACAGAACAGAAAGTCTGTGCGGTGCTGTGCAGGAGAAAATGTTTTAAGGTTCTTGATTATTTCTTGATGACTAATTTACCCAGAATGTGGCAAATTCTTAAGTAATCAATTGTGATGTAAAGGCAATGTCCTTGTGCAACATAGCTGAGCGGTTTTCTCGCTTTACGTTGCAAAAATAATGAGAAAGAAAATGTCTGCAGTTTATGCCTGATATCCAATATAACACTGAAATTCAAAATAAAAGCTGAAACTAAATAAAGACTAAACTAACCTTTGTTATGTAATTTAAAAATGAACCAAACAAAACTCCAAAAAGAAAAAACCCTGACAAACAATCAAACAAACCGAGATCATACCCTGGTCAGTAAGAGCAGATAACACGGACTTTTCATTGGCATCAACTAAAAACCGCTGGTCACTGGGTTTTAATGAAGTAAGGCAACATACTGCAGGCAATTTGGAAGGCCTTGGATCAGTGGGTGTTTCACAACTGCCTGTCTCTGCTAATTTTAAGCCCAAGCTACTAAGCTGCACTGTCAGGGTGGGTGCTCTGGGTCATGTCATGAAGTGAACTGTTCGTGCTGATAAATATTTTGTAACCAGCATGAAGAGATCGCTGTACTGAGGTCAGCTGAGATGATGCAACTGACTGGAAAGCATGCAAACCACTCAAATGCTAAATCAGTTTGTTGGACAAACTGATGACATATTAGAGGCGATGGGTGCTCCAAATCCATGCTCTACGTATTCAACAGCGGTCCTCCCGCCACACATCACACTTTTAGCTTCGCGGTTTCAGAAAACGATTATGTACTATCTGTGTAGGCAGAAGACAAAAAAAAACACTGAGGCAAATCTGTAGAGGAAACTTTAACAGTCTGCTTCCAAGCCACTGCAAAGATGATCCAACCCAAATAAAGCTGCCGAGAGGCTTATTGACAAGAACCACAAACAACACATTTTGAAAGGGATTCAAATGAGCCCAAAGACAAACAATCCCATTACCAGCAACACCGTGTCTGTGAATGAGAGTCTGTAAATGAGAATACTTGCTCGCTATTGTGGATGTATCACTCTGTCAGTGTGATCAAAGGGGATAGCATTAGTCATATATCTAACATGGCTGCTCAATTAACTTACTGACAGCTCAGTAGGAGTCAAGGCATCCCATTTACTCAGACTCTGAGCAAACTCACAGTGGACTTAAACGGCAATACTTGCTTAATTGTTTCGAGTGGTCAGATCATTGATACTTGCCATAGACCTGCCACTCGCTGCTTCTTCAGTGCAAACAGGCATTTCGCTTCTGTGGACAACACACACACACACACACACACAATAATCTGATTGTGCCCATTGCTGGCAGAAAGTCATATATAAACATCTCTGGTGGATGCTGTGGTTTCCTAGATTCATAACTTGGCTCTCGTGGTAAATATACCAAAATGTTCTGAATATTTGAATGTTCTGCGACAAACAAACATTTATAGAGAGATTTTAGGATTGGCATGTTTGTGCTGACTTTCCACTTGACTACAGGCTAAACACAGACTAGAAAATATAGATAATTTGATCAACAATGAGAACCCAGTGCACAGCAGTATAGACAACGTGGTAATTAAACATTAGGAACAAAGGGGTTGATATAGATACGGTAGCAGGGTCAGGCAGGGAGCTGGTCACTGGCTCAGTTCATCTTCTCTCTTTAGCACTTGTGTAATTCTTTATTTTGATAAATGTGGAATTGTTCAACCTTTATAATCCATCCCAGCTTGAGAGAGCCTGGAGCAAAGAGGTTCCAACACACCTGATCCAACATATCAGCTCACTATCAGTATTAACATATCAGCTCACTATCAGTATTAACATATCAGCTCACTAACATCAGCTCAGTAACAGTATTAACATATCAGCTCACTAACAGTATTAACATATCAGCTCACTAACAGTATTAACATATCAGCTCACTAACA
>JBBPCW010294702.1:0-10227 GCA_037974425.1 Phenacogrammus interruptus
AAATAAAGCTTGAAACATTGGGGTGTTCTAAAACTTTTGACCGGTAGTGTATATATATATAACCGAGCATTTACCTGTGTTAAGGTGTGTAACTTAGCTGGAAGTGACTTGGTTATAAAGCATAGCTTCACAGGTTTGAAGAACAGATGTGGACTTCATTAAACACTGATGTAATTCGCTTTGGATAAGTGTGTCTGTGAAATGCCTTGAAGGTAAATGTAATGTAAAGTTTATTTTACTGTACTTTTAGTAATAAACAGAATTTGTCATTTGGGGGAATATGGGGGGTTGTTTTGAATTAGATTAGCCTATCAGTAAACATCAGAACACGTAGAAGTTCAGGTTCCCAGCTGGGGAGAAATGAGAGATTTTATTCTGTCAAACTGTATTATTAGTTGTAGTATGATGTCCTTTTGTCCAAAATTACATCCAACGCTTTACATATTATCCCAAATTACTACAGAATGGATGATCACAGATACTAAAGAAGCAAAAGAAATACAATAATATTCATATATTTGCTGTTGGAACTAAACATTGTATCTACAAAATGGTAGCTTTACAGGAAAAGTAAAACACATTAAACATACAACGAAATTTAATATGACAAAATGTTATATTATATTGTTTGATTAGTGTTGAATTTTTCAGATGTTGTATTCACATTATGTGAGAGACAACAAATAAGTTTTGTTTTGACAACAATGATATAGAACTATTACAGAATCTGTTTCCCTAATACTGAAATGGTTTACCAAAATGTAAAATTACACAATTTATGAATTTCCTGGTGTGTAGTCAATCATCCAAGACATGTTTGCCTTTAATTCTGCAGTAGTGTGACTACATGCATGAGGCTAACAATTAAACGTCAGGTTCCAATGCTATTTAACGACATTAGCCTCCTACCTGCAGTGAAAAACTAAAAAAAATAGCGCAGTGGGTAGCGCTGTTGTCTCACACCACCAGGGTTGGGAGTTTAAATTCGGGTCCTGTCCTTGTGTGTGGGAAATTAGCATGTTCTCCTTGTGGTGTTGTGGGTTTCCCTCAGAGTCTCCGTTTTTTTTTTCTTTTTTATTTGCCATTTGTGCATGAGACCAGCAGTCCATCACATTAGAATTCTTGTGCAAAGCTCTCAGAGTCAGGTTACATTTTATACAATAGTAGTATACAATATATAAAATAAAGATATATAAAGATATAAGGATCATTGTACAAGAGGACTATCTACAAAGGATTTTTTTTAAATACAAGAACAAATGTATAATTTAAAATATGTTACACAATTTTTAAACAGCCATCTATGGGAACACTTTTTTTTTAGTTCTTACAAAAACGAACATATGTATAAGATTTATTATACACACTTTATTATATGTTAGATTTACTTGCATATACAGCTTTATATATTTTATACTTCTAACTACATCTACAGAGCTGCAGATCTTTCAGTGTACTTTCAGTGTACTGAAATTACAATTAAGATATTCCATTCTGTTTTATTAAATTCTGGTCTATCCTTTTTAGCCCAGAGAAATTGGCAGTAGCTTACGCCGATCTCTGTGAATACAAGAATCTACGTACCAACCGTAGGACTCCTTCATTGCCCCGCCCACAACGAGCCAGTGAACCAATTAGAAACCTCGATGCGGCGGAGGTTCCATTCCGAGCCCCGGTCTGTTCTGTGAAGTGAAAATGTTGCCCGGCGATCTGTTAGACTCCGGAGAGTGAACCTTTAAAGTTCTTGATATCGTTGTGAAGAAAGGAGGGTGTCGGACACAAAATGCTGAAATCAGAGATGCTCCTTCGTAGTTAGTTGTGAACAGAAATGCTTGCTTACCGAGGTCTGTGTTGCATTTTGTACCCTAGTTAGCTAGTTGCTAACAACAACAACAACAGTATTAAAGCTGATTTAAAATATTAACCAGCTTGTTAATAGCATTACATATACCCTCACCCTCAGATAAATTAGATTTGGTGTTAACTAGCCTGACTCATATTTTGTTCACTGTAGATAACCTAAAGAAATAGCAGTCATACCGCTTGAAGTACTACCTCACAATTTCAGTACAAGTTTAGAAATTCAGAACTAAATTAGAAATTCAGTACTAGTTTACAAAGTTTACAAAGTCATACGTTCAGTACAATAATAGTTAACTTGTTAACTACATGGTTACATGTATTAGTATGTAACTGGGATTCGATATTAGTTCTTGATTTCAGTTGTGTGCTGTTAAAGCAACCTTATAAATTTCCTCTTACTATTTATGACCAGTTCTGGTGTTTTCTCTCACATACACTTGATTACTCAATACATTTTTCATTTAGTCATGACTGCTTATCCATATGTACAGTAAATAAAAGAGCTGCAGACAGCTGTCTATTAAATGGGCTTGTACATTTAATTAAAGTAGTTTACTTTCTGTTGCTATAGTCTGACAAAAGCTGGAAAAGTCCCCATCACTTGATCATCCTGCTGTGAAGTTGTAAGCAGAAACTTCTGCATACGCCAGTATGTCCACTTTATTTATTGGTCAGTGAACTGGGCCTGTTAGATTTACATTCAAACTCTTGTATGTCACAGATAGCACAATGACCAAAAAAAAGGCTAAAACAAAGAAGCATAAGAAAGAAAGGAAGAGATCACCCACACCACCATTTAAGGATCGAGGAAAGGTAAAATATTTGTTTCTGTTTGTCCATCTGTTCTACAGAAATAAGATATAACATGTTAATTTGCTAATTTTTTACTGTTTCAGAGAAAAGATGATAAAGAGACCCGTGGCAAGCACAAGGATAGAAGCAGACATGAGCATGTGTCTAGGTGAGACTTGAGCTCCCTTATTGGGTGTCCTTTTTATTATATTATATTACATTTGAGCATTGAATGGTCTTTCTTTTATTGGTTGTGCAGGAGAAAAAGCACTGACTGTACACAGTCCTACACAAATGATGGCTTGAAGAGGGACACATACAAAAAATCTGATGGAAAAAACAGTCAGACAGTGTTTAAGGGAAGCAAACCATTTCAGGTCAGGGATCACAGAGCATTACATGGCTCAGCAGAGCACTCATCTTCAAGACATTATGTTTCTAGCACAGCAAAGTGCTCAAACAGTCAGAGTCCATCCAGGCCAGCTCGTGATGTCCCGTCCAAAGCGTTGGAGGAGCAGAGAAAGAAGCTGGTTAAGAGGAGGCGTTCACCAGAGCCCAGACCGAGGTCCCCTAAGTCTGTCTGTGAGGAGGAGACAAAGAAGATAGTAAAGAGAAAGTCCTCCACCGAAGAGGATCACCCAGCTACTAAAAAACGAAGTATTAAAGAACAGGCTGATGTTGTTGTGGAACACCGAACATCTGAGGAGTTGAGTCAACAGAGAAGGAACCTGGTGGAGAGGAGGTCCAGGGAGTTAAGCAAAGACTTTGGGGAATGCAGTACTAGAAGTCACACTAAAACAGAGAGCAAACACTCAAAAGCGACATCATCATCTGTCAAAAATCAAGCATCTGCACTTATACCAAAAGTTACATCATCTGTCAAAAATCAAGCATCTGCACTTATACCAAAATCTACATCATCTGTCAAAAATCAAGCATCTGCCCTTATACCAAAAGCTACTCAATATGTTTGTCCCAAAACACAGGACAATAATGCACAAAGGGGGCAATCTGACTCTACACATCATCTGAGCTCAAGTAAAGAACTGTTGTCACATCCCCCTGTTAAATTCAAGATTTCAAAAAAATCTAATGTTGTAAAGGCACAGACAGTCAAAAATGTGTGGGACAATAATGCTAAAAGCAAAATGTCAGCTCTCAATAAAACTCATACTGTGAGCCCTCAAACTCCAAATACTGCCCAACAACAAAATGAACTGAGGCCTTCAGAGGTTCCTTCTAGAGTTCCTCAATGCTCAGAACCCCATAAACCTTTTTCTTTACCTCACATCCAGCCTGTACAGCCAGATCTAAAGAGAGAGAGGAGATCACCAAGCAAAGCTCCCACAGAGCAAGTAAGGATGTTTATTTTTGTTGATTTGCTCCCTACAAAGTTCTTGTGTAATTACAGTGGTGTCCAGTGATGAGATCTAACTTAAAATGCAGCAGGCAGGTTGAAATCAACATTATAATACAATAGAAATACCTAACATAATTTCTTAATTTGCATTTGATCAAGCAAGATGCTATATTCACGACTGAAACTTTTTCAGACTGTTTGTCAAGGTACTTTTGCTGAGCTCACAGAAACTTTTGACAATGACCAAGAGGTGAGTCATACAGGACAGCTGCACTTTTTGATGAAGATTTGATGCATTTGTAGTTGTCATAACCTTGTATTGTGTTTATAGATGCAACTTGTTGAAGAGTTGCACCTGGCCCGATCTGACCAGCGACTACAGGTGAATGTGGTGGAGAGCTACGGAGAACTTACTTGCATGGATGTCGACCCACCAGAGGAGGGCACCACACTGGCACATAGTAATGTCACTTTTGGGTCAAATTGACACATTTCCAAAAAATATCTATTTCAAATTATTACAGTGTAAAATAATAAACAACGTAACAGTCTACAGACTGTTCATTTGTGGCTAGGTTGGCAATACCAATATTTTGATTTTTCTCATTTGTATGTGGGTTTGGTGTCTTCAGGCCAGCACCAGCAGACACTCCTCATTGTGCTGGACACCAATATTCTCATCAGTCATCTGGACTTTGTGAAGAAGATGAGGTCCCATGGGCTTGGAGGTAAGATAGAAACAGTTGCTTGCTGAATGTTCTTATAATGTCGACACAGTGGGTAGCAACAAAAAAGTAAAGTGTAAAAGTTAGTTTAATTTGCTTAGTAAGGGCCTTCTGAGTCCTGTGAAAGACATCATTTTAATGTCTCATTTAATGTGATTATTATTGTTATTATTTTATGCGATTGTCAGAATTTGCATTTCAAATCCTCAAGTGCAGTTAATAACACACAGATTTATCAGTTCAACTTGAAGTCGTTGTATGAACTTTTATTCTTTCCTTATCTCTGCTCTCTCCATCGGGCTGTAGCCCTGAGCTTCCCCACATTGCTGATACCCTGGGTGGTTCTACAGGAACTTGATGCACTGAAGAGTGGACAGCTTTCTCGGAATGTGGAGTGCAAAGCCCGACCTGCTGTCCATTACATTTACAGCTGCCTGAAAAGCCAGGAGCCACGTCTCTGGGGCCAGTCCATGCAGCAAGCCTCCCAGACTTCCCGTCAGTGTTTCTGTGCTTACAAGTCATAACATTCACATTCTTACAGTATATTTGGAGAACTGAAAAAAACAACACTTTATTTTTATGGTCTGCTGTCGCTGCTTTATGGAGGCTTGCATTTTACCACCTCACCTTTTGTTTTGTTTTGCTTGCACCAATATGAACATTAAAAGAGAATTCACAGATTTTGCGAAAGTTTTGAAAGTTTGGACTGAAACACATGATATACACACAGTGAAAGGCAGGTGCATGCCTGAAGATTTTCCACTAATTTAGCATTAAATATCATACATGTGTAGGTTCACAGGTCATTTTGGGTGGCATTTAAAATGGCTACATTTACACTGTAGACTTTTGAGTCCTGGTTCCTACGATTGTAAAGTCTTTATAATGCACTTTTTAGTTAGTTAAAACTGTTGAGTGGCTTTTTAAAACTTAGAGGGCCGGTTTCTCAGACAGGGATTAAGCCTAGTCTTAGATTATGTAGTGCTGGGAATAGAGATTTTCCATTGAAAAGAAAAGGGTAGTCCAAGACTAGGCTTAATTGCTGTCTGGGAAACCGGGCCAGAATGTATTTTTTTTTTTTTTTTTTTTTTACAAAACCTGTCATGTCATTGTGAACATTGTGAAGGCCCGTGTGTTTAAATCAGTTGAATATTCTTTCAGGTCAGCCAGGTGTCATGAATAATGATGATAGGGTGCTGCAATGCTGTCTGCAGTACCAGATGTTGTATCCAGATGGCACTCTTATCCTGTGCACGTGAGTTTTTTTTCCATTCACTCTGTTTGACCTCTACTGCCTGCATAGTATAAACGCATTGTCATGTTTATACATATTCAAGATGTTTCTTTTACTTTTGTTTTTTTATATTTAATTTTATTGCATCAATCCTCTGTACCTCTCTGATTATTGTTTCTCACTCTCTTTGGTTATAGTAATGATAAGAACCTTTGCAGTAAAGCTCTGTTGAGTGGAGTCAAGGCCCTGAGTAAAGCAGATCTAGAGAAGCAGGCAGAAGTAGACCCTGGGCTGTTAAACCTCAGCTATAGCCAAAAGACTGCCCATCCCCCTGCAGGACATTCCAAAGAAGGTCATGCACTGACCTCTAGCATACCTCACATAGGTAATTTACTGCCAGCTGTTGACTTGAGAATTTTCTTTTGACAGAAGAATGGATGCAATGCGGCATGAACATCAGAGCTAAAAAACAGCTCATATATGAGTATATGTGTTTTATTATTACATTTGTTCAGATACAGCTTGATACTAGTTGGCACAATAACATTTTTTAGCATTTCTTTAACAAAGGATTAAAGATCTAGCCTGTAGTTTTTTCTATATATGTAATTTACAAATTCCACTTCTCTCTGCTTCAGAGTACTGATGTTTTATCTTAACATTGGGGTGCAGAGAGGTCTCACAAAAATGTGTAAAAAGGTCAAGGCAGATTTTACATCAGAACATTTCTTGCTATCAACATCCAGTGGGATATTTTACAGAAAAAGCATGAGCTGTCTTTTAATGATTTGATCACCTACACTGTTTTTTGCGATGTAAAAGCAGACCAGGAGAGAAAGCCTTGTAATGAAGAGAAGACAAGCAAAAGGTACACAGCTGTGGAAGAGCGGGATCTGAGTGAGTGTGTGTCAGTGCTGGAAAGCAGCTTGCTGAACGCTCTGTCTGCTGTTCTGGAGGAAGAGATGAAGGCTGCTTTTGGAGAACTTTGGACAGAGGTAACTCACAGACACACAGCCTTTAACTGTGCACCAGTATACCTCCATTCCTGACAAGACATGGCATTCAATTATTGCTTGATTCAACACACCAAATTGCCTTCTCATTATAGAGCTTTTCATGAGCTGGATAACCTCTGTTGCAATAGGATATCATGCAGTGATGTTGAACACCAGGAGCCAAATAAAAAAAAAAAAAACAGTGCTGGGTATCTGATAGCGAGGTCTTCAGATACTTTATAATTACTGTTAGGTATGAACTCAACGTCCCAATCAGTTGTCAAGTCAGTTGATTACAAAATACACACTGTGATTAAATAGACTGAGTAATCAGTTCCTGAACTAAAATCCTCATTCCTTTACTATTGTAAAGACATTCCCGTTAAATTACTGTGCAGCTTGACTCTTTTAGCAAAGTTAACACACACATCAGTGTGCTTGCATAGTTCTCACTGGAAACACAGACTCATTTTTATACATTTTGGAACTCCTTGAACTAATACACTGGTTCTCAAACTGGCTCTCAGCCCCGCCGCCCCACCCCAACCCCGATTGTTTTTGCTTGATCCTAGTACACAACACCAAAGGCACTGGAGCAAGAAAGAAAAGAGAGGACGATGCAGAGGATGAGTTAGGGCTAAAGAACTGTTTCTAAAGATATAAGATATTCCTTGATCATCAAATTTCTTTTACCATATTCCCCATTTAGTAGGGTTAAAACTGTCTCCGCTTCTCTGTAGAATATATGTAGATGACCTACATAAGCGGGTTAGCTTTCTCGAGGCTCTTTCAAGAAAACTGTGTGATATCACTCTAGAGTCATTCCGGAAACTTCACATACTGTAGCACTGTTAATGAATTTGACCCTTTTTTACTGTACTGTGCATCAGAAGTGGTTTCAGTTTGCAACTACACTACTACTGAATACATACAAGATATTATTTGTTATAAATCTAGTGAAATTTGTAGTAAGAGTAATTTGTGTCTCAAACCTGTGTCTTTCACATGAAAATGTGTTCTTCCTATTTTTCTATGTTTTTGGAAATAGTGTGCATGGAAATGGCCTCAGTCTGTGTTGTTTTATGAAGTTGTGTAGCATTCAGAGAAATGTGTGTCCAATTGTGGAAAAACTGCAAAAGAATGGTGATGGTGCTTTGTTATAGCTGATGATGAATGATTGGCAGCCACTGGCCCTGATTTCCTTTTATTTATTACGAACAATTTTATCATTTTCATTTATGCAATTAAAGACCTAATTATTCCAGCTGACATGCTTTATTGCAGAATAGTTCCGTATCACATATGAAACTTGAGAAGTATTAGAAATGCATGATTTTTTTTTGCATAAGCCTTTATAAACTTGCGGAAGCTTAAAGAAATGTTTGAAGCACCGCTTCAGATGAAGTGTTGAGTTACTCAGAAAAAGAATCATCATCTGGTTTTACTAAGAATGAGCTACTAAAGAACTGGATTATATTTTGATTTCTCCTGCTGTGAAAACAACCCCAGGCTTTTAAACTAAGATGAACTTTCAGTGAATGAACACCATAATCCTGTTAATGTGAAATTATATTAACAGTTGCTTTATCTGAAAGTAGGTTGACCTACAGGTGTCTTTGTGGAGTTATGAGGGGAACATTTCTAACAAACAGTAGACGTCACCCAGATCTTTTCCAAAAGTTGGAGGGCTGGAGAGGACTGATTTTTAGATCAGCTTTTATCATTCTTTTGACCATTGTTGCTACAAAAACTGATGTCATCTAAAAAAACTAGCTGCAGTGGGTGGACACAACATTTTTCTTCATATTTGTAGCTTACTGTGTAGCTCACTGTTTTTCCAAGCAATTCCTTTAAGCTATGTGTGTTTATATGGTGTACTGCCATTCTTTTCCAATTGAGCTGCCCCTTTAACCCACCTTGCATTGAGGGAACAATACCACTTGTTGTGTATCCCTAAAACTGAGCTCGTATGAAAATGCTGATGAGAAGTATGGAGAGGTGTTGAATCAGTGTATTTTCCCACAGACACACTTGTGAAGCATATATTCTAATGTTTTGATTTCGGCCTTGTGTGTGATTTGCAGATAGTGTACTTAAAACCTCCATGGACTCTGGAGACTGTACTGCAGTGTTTCCGGAAGCACTGGATTGCTGTGTTTGGGAGCATTATTAAGAGAAATAAGCAAAGCTGTGTGGAGACGCTCAGCAGCTGCCTGTGCTCAGGTAAGTGTTTGTGTGTCTGGTGCACATTACTGTGCCTTTAGCGTGCAGAAATATTGTAGACTAGGCCTGTCATTGTTTTATTATTTTTCATTATAATATATGACTCTGCATCACGAGAAGTTGATTTTTATTCAATTACCGTGTACAATGTGCTACTCACAAAGGCACTACACAATCAGCTCCACAGTTTAAACCAATTCACAATACTGAGTTCACAGGTTAATATTTCCATGACATTTTGAAAAAAAGATTGGATGAAGACTAATGACTGTTTCAATTTTGATGCATAGTCTACTAAAGAGAATAGAGCTTGAAGGACAAAATTACCTGATTTCTTTTTTGTTTGTTTTTTTTGCTCATTCTATATGGACAGGTTTAAATCTGATCCACCAATTGCTCTGACATTCATTTTCAAGAGCTGCAATTTATTTTCCACAACAATCGTGTTTTTTTTTCTTCCCAGTTTTTCTGCTCAAATTTTACCCACTAGTTTTACCCACTTCTGTTGTGAAAGAGCAAAGACACTCTCATCCTTTTTATGAAGCACCACTGCGTCTTTTGGAACATCCACTACGCTATTACATAGACACAGTGTAGACAGCTCAACACATTTGGAGGAGAACACTAAGTTTACGTCTGTTAGGATAGCGGGCAGACTCCTGTAAAAGGGAATGGTAGGTCCATCCTACAAACCCAGAAAGAGCTGCTTGTTTGTGACAGTCAAACTTCTTCGAACTTGCAGTCTTCTGATGATATGACAATATTTTGATGATCTGGAACCCCACTTTCCATTAAATTTGTATCAGTGGATATCCTGTTCTTACAAACACATGCCCGTTTAGAATTTCTGAGCTAGTTATTTATTGAGGGACAAGTGAGAAATAATTGCTACATTTTTGTCACTGGTTAAAATTGTGACTTGTCCCACCAGCATTCGTTTTTTTAAGTTTAAACCTTTACTGCTTTGTGTGTGTGTGTGTGTGTGTGTGTGTGTGTGTGTGTGTGTGTGTGTGTGTGTGTGTGTGTGTGTGTGTG
>JBBPCW010294765.1:0-10221 GCA_037974425.1 Phenacogrammus interruptus
TTTTAAAGTAATATTTTGAATGAAATGTGCGTTATTTGTAATAAAGTCACTGACATGTTTTAACCCACCTGCCATGGTTTAGAACTGTACTCTGCGCCCCCCTCCCCTCCCCTCCCTCCCACACACAGTCATGCTGGAATAGAAAAGGTTCTTCTTCAAACTGTGTCCACAAAGTTGGAAGAATGGCATTGTCCATAATGTCTTGGTCTGCTGAAACATTAAGACTGCCCTCCATTGGAAATAAGGGGCCACATGAATTCAGTAATTAAGAGGTGTGTCCCAGTACTTTTGTCCAAATAGTGTAAGTGCAGACTGACGTTGTAGAATGTACCATTGTACAGCAAGGGGGAGAAAGGGATTCCCTTTACAATTCCCAAAACAGCAAAAAAGAAACAAAATCCCCCAAATCTACACTAATAACACAATACACATTTCTATCCATCCACTTGATTAAAAACAACTTCTACTACTGAGAAAATCTGATCAATATCTCAGTACTTTGTTTAGAACCTCCCCTTGCTGCTGAGTGATCAATGTTGTGCGGATGTGGACCAGATAGACACAAAGTAAATAGATCAATTACAGATGTAGAACACAGAGATCAGTAAAGAGGCACAAAAAAGAAAACAATAGAAAGATCGGTTCCAGGTGCAGTAAATACACACCCATCAGCCCCAACACTGACCCCTGGCCAGGTGAAGTGGACTGTTTTGGTTACAGTTCTCCTGTCAGGTGAGCAAAAGGATCTGACACACTTTGAGAAGAACCAAACTGGGATGCGACTGAACATCTCCAGCACGGCAGGTCTTGTCTTTCTAGACAATAGAAGTGTGGAATACATAGATCAATTGTAGATATAAACCATGTAGATGTAGAATACAAAGATTAATAGCAAATATAGAACATATAGATGTATAGAATTCACAAATATATATATATACATGCATTAACATTTACCAGATGCTTTTATCCAAAGTGACATCCATTCCCTAACTACAGGGGCAACTTTGGGCAACTTGGGGCAACCTGGGGTTGAGGGTCTTGCTCAGGGACCCAGTGGCGATATGGTGGGATTTGAACCCCTGACCTCATGGTCCAGAGGCAAGTATCTAGGCTACATATGTATGTACATACATTATGTATATTTGATATAAATGATCATTCATGTATAAATTAAAATAATAAATATAAATACAATATTTAACAAAAATGTACTAAAAGTGAAATGAAATATTTACATTATTATTTGTGAATCTATCTATCTATGTCTGTCTGTCTGTCTGTCTGTCTGTCTGTCTGTCTGTCTGTCTGTCTGTCTGTCTGTCTATCTATCTATCTATCTATCTATCTATCTATCTATCTATCACATTCCCCAGCTCATATAGATTTAGAATACAACTCAGTTACATGTATAGAATATCTGTCTGTCTACCCTCTTATCTGTCTTTCTATATCCACCTATCATCTATTTACAAATCAACATGTCAAATATATGATATATAATTTTAAAAAATCTATATTTAAGAAAAATGACTTCTAAAGTAAAATTGCAGTAATTACTGTATTATTCGTGAACTGAAATTGATTATTCAGGTCTCAGATGTGTCTGAACGGATTTTTAATGTATTTTATAGATCTGTCGCCTCTACAGTTAGTCGTGAGAGCGCACGCGCGCGCACGCACGCACGCAACACCAACACCCCCCTCCCCCCCTTCTCTGCGCGCGCCTCTCCTGCTGCTGCGGGCGGCGTTTGGTCCTCGAGCACTGTGTCTGCTTCCCTCGGAGTTTGGCGGCAGCGGCGAAGCGCGAGCCCCGGCCGTTTCACTGGAAACACTGAGACATTTAAATGCGTTTTAAACCTCCAACGTAATTGACGGCTGTTACGGGCTCTTGACGGTTAACGGTCGCGTTTTCTCCTGTTTTGGAGGAGCAGAGAGAGAGAGAGCGCAGCGGGTGTGTGTGTGTGTGTGTGTGTGAGAGAGAGAGAGAGGGAGTGTGTTTGTGTGAGTGCGTGTGTGACAGGCCAGCGACAGACGGACGACTCGGATGGGATTCCCGGTGTTAGCATTAGCATCGGCTTGATGGAGGAGGAACCTGTGAATTATTAACGGCCGAACACACGCAGCAGCGACGACAAGATGCATCTCCACCAGGTGTTGACCGGAGCCGTCAACCCGGGCGACTGCTGCTACTCGGTGGGGAGTGTTAGCGATGTCCCCTTCACGGTAGGACGCCTTTTATTTTTAACGCAGCTAGTGCTCTTTCCATGCTAGCAGACTAGCCCGGCTGCAGCCGCGATGCTGCCCTGCTCCTGTCACTCCGGAGCTGGAACATCAGCACTGAGATCCTACTGCTGCATAGTGCGACTGAGAGGTCTTTCAATACATGAAAGGACCCCTGTCATCACATTTCTGGCTTAAAGTCTGTAAATACGGGTGCATCCCCCCATTCATACTGTCCATATTTACGTTTTGTGATGTCAGATACCTCATTTAAATATATTGTTCCGACTACAGCAGTTTAGCCCCGCCCACTCACGCACAGACACCATTAATGATTAAAAATTTGACTTTTCTTGGATCATTTGAAGACCGCGAATCGTCCTACTGCTGCATACTGCGACTGAGCTGCCTTTCAGTACATTATAGGCCCCCTATCATCAAATTTCTGCTAGTAAAAGATGCCTAAGGTCTGTATATATTGTTTCAAATGGCGCATTCACTCCCCCATCCATACAGTCCTTAGCTACGTTTGTGATCTCAGAAAACCTCATTCAGACCCACCCACTCATGCCATAACACATAATGTTTAAAGATGAGACTTTTGTTGGATTACCTAAAAACCTTGATTCATCAGAACACCCAGTCAGTTCAGAGGCTTGTTTGCATATTGCAGCCTGATAGTATGGCAGAGGACAGTATTGTGATGATTAATAGACAATATATTGTGCAGCTCTAATATGCACTAATGAGATCCAGTCAAGGTTACAATTTGTTCTTATTTGCCTTACTGAGTGGGGGAAATGACACAACGCATGGGGCTGTGTGATATTACCGTGGCTCTAGCGCTGCACAATGTGGACAAAATATCAGTTTTGCAGTGCATTCAAGATTTTTAAAGGCCCATTTAATCACTTTTCTGCAGTTAAACATGCCTAAAATGAACAAAAATTGTTTCAAATGATATGTTTATGCACCTCATCCATGTAGACCACATAAGCATCCATATATACATCCAGCTTAAAGCAACCTGTTTTCAAATTGTAGGTTTAGCTGCACCCATTTTTGCTGAAGTTCTAAAGAGTTTCAGGCCTGTGTTGCCTTTTCAGTGAGCTACACTGCTGGACAGCCAATCAAAAAAAGTCCATTTACATATAACAGCATTAAAGTTTAATTCTATGGCTGGAAAATGGTCTTGTTAAGTTTTGTTGGTACACATATTCACCTAACATCAATGTAAGGAAAAGATAGGTTGGGCCCCTTAAAAACACCCTGACACATCAGGGGTTTTAATGGTTAAAGATTAAAGTTCTGAGACTTTTGTCAGTTTGCATAAATGCCTCGATTCATCAGAACATCCAATAACTCATCTGGAGCTGTGATTGGTTCAAGGCTCATTTGCATATTTCAGAGGCCGATATCATCATAGCAATAAGCAGACAATACAGTAATTCCCCAGTTTTACGCGGATCAGGAGGAAGCGGGGGATTACTGTATATTGTGAAGCCTTTTTATGCACTAATTTGATCCAATGAAGGTGATGCTCTGTGTTATATGCTGTCAGGGGCAACTGTCATGTTGTCAGTCGTGTTCTATAGAAAATTGTTAGACCTGATGTATGTGTATCAGTGCTCTTTCCACAAAATAGTGTTAGTTTGTAAGTGTCCCAGCTACAGTACATTAAAATTCACTGCAGGGCTGCACAATATGGACAAAATACTAGTATTGTGATTTTTTTGCTGCATACTGAAACTGTGATCCCTTTCAAGAAATTACAGCCTGTATCATTAATTTTTCTGGACTTAAAACCTGTAAATGTTTCAAGTGGTGCATCAAGCCCCCCTCCCCATCCATACAGACTAGTGTTGTCAAAACACCTGGTACCAAGTCGGTACTAAAAAATGTAAATGTTACGGTACCAGGTTTTCTGAAGTACCGGTGATACAGAGTGCCCGGTCAGTCCGGTTCTTGCTGCACTATGTGCGTATTGTGCAGTTGCGTCTTCTTCGTAAAAGCACAGAGACGGGCGGTGCTGCTGATGAGGTGGCTCTGAATCCGCACGTTGAAAAGAAAGAAGGAATGAGCCACGTGTGGAAGTATTTTGTTTTTGCGGCTGATGACAAGAGCAACATCATTGATCACCAAAAACCGATTTGCAAGCGTGTCATCGAAGTTTTATGTCAAAAGGAGGAAATACATCGAAACATATAAAACACCTCAAAGACCATCACCTAGATTTAATGAAAGAAATCAAGCAGGCAAGTTTTAATTTAATTTTATATTTAGAGGTTTTGTTATAAAAAACTAGTGGTGGGCCGTTATCGGCATTAACGTGCTGCGTTAATGTGAGACTCTTACCGTGCATTTAAAAAAATATCGCCGTTAATCTATTCTCAAAGTTGGGTTGGGAGCTGTGTCTGTACTACGCAAGCTTTGATGACTTTCACCTTGATATTTTAGCACAGATTTACTCTCTTTCTCTCTCTGTCTGTCTGTCTGTCTGTCTGTCTGTCTGTCTGTCTGTCTCTCTCTCTCTCTCTCTCTCTCCCTGGCTCTCTCTCGTTCATGACTTTTCCGGATTGCGCCCGTTTTAAACCTGTCTCGCTCCCTCTGTTGCTCTCGCGCGCGCGGCACTCTCTCTGTGCCTCTCTCTCTCTCTCCCGTTCGTGACTTTTCCAGAACGTGCGGATCATCTCTCTCTCACTCTCTCTGTCTCTCTCTCGCTCGCTCGCTCTCTGTCTCTCTCTCTCGTTCGTGACTTTTCCGGAGTGTGTGGATCCTCTCTCTCTTTCTCTGTCTCTGTATCTCTCTCTCTCTCTCTCGCTCTCTCTTACTCTCTCTGTCTCTCAAAATGAAATTAACATGATCTGGGAGAACATTTGGAGGCATATTTATGGTTTACACTATGAAAATAGGCATTGGGATCATTTTTTTTGGGGCGGGGGGAGCTTCAGACCTTCGGCAGTATTCAAATGAGCCATTTTAATCTACATTAATCTAGATTAATTCCAAGATTACAATGAGATTAATCTAGATTTAAAAATTAATCTATGCCCACCTCTATAAAAACATACCTTATATTAATTTGAATGTCAGACTGAAATAAACATTGCTATTTGCATAGTTAATCGGTAGCATAAGCGCGGCTAATGCTAAAGTGAGTATCAGAATAAAGTTTCTTTATTAATTATTTAATGCTCCTGTAGCGTTTAAAACAGGACATAATAGCGTACTATTTTTACACACCAGAGGCTTTTAAATGACCTGTGTAGCCAAAATATATAATAGTTGCTGTATAACACTTGTTTATTGTTAAGTCATGTTGCCCGAGACGCTCAAGGCTGACTCAGGAACACGTTGATATGTTAATGTTTCTTTCCGAAAATCTGGAATTTAAAGAAATTTATACAAATGTTTAAGTTTATAAATAAGAAGAGTGTGTTATTCAGTCATGTTATCTTGTTGTTCAATTCAGGTTTTTGTGTTTTGCTTTGGTACTGAAATTGGTACCGAGAACCATGGATTTTCACTGGTATTGGTACCGAATACTGAAATTTTGGTACCGTGACTCTAACACTAATACAGACCATACATGAAAAACAAGCTACAAATACAGCCTGTTTTGAAACCATAGTTTTTGTGTTGTCACAAAACCCACACATTTTGAATGAATATGCTATGGTACAGGGCAGCTAATTTCAAATGAGATTGGTTATATTCATCATCCTTACAGGCACATTGGCAAAAGCAGCCGTGTCTGTGGTTAGAAAATGGTCATGTGTAAGGTGCACAATATGGTCAGCTCATCAGTGTTGTAATTTTATTCATACATATTGTGACTGCAATGGTTTTCAAAATACTAAGGACACATATCATCACTTTTCTGTAATTACATCTGTAAATGTTGTTGCAAAAGGTGTGTTTACTCCTCTCTATCCCCACGGTCCATATATGTGGAAAAAAAATTACACTAATATCAAGATAACGATTATCAGGTGTTATGTGCATTGGTTAGATGTGCATTGGTTAGCTCAACCATATGGCACTTTTCCACTGGCAGAAGGAACTGCACAGTACCATGAACAAATGTTTTTCCATTACAAATAGTGTGACCTGTACCCGAGCTGCTCGACAGCAGGACAGAAAACAGGAACTGTTTTCATCACAACATGGAAAGAGGCCATTTTTTTACCGTCCGCACAAAAAAAAAAAACAACAACAATGGAGACACAAACTAACAACTGGGAAGACCATGAAGTACAAGCACGAATGTCTGTTTGGACTGAAGATACAAAACTATATAACAAAAAGACCATAGTAACGAAAGCAGCTGGTTCGACTCCATGGATGCGGTTTTGGGACGACTGGCCCTAAACCGTGGAGAGAGAATTGAGTCAGAAACACCATTACTAGACTGAGATAGACTGGAAAATCAAAGTCTTCTGCTTCCGTACAGTCACGGTACAGTTTAAGTACAGTACGGTTTCTGTATTACTAAAGTGCCTTTAAAGAGAGGGGAGACACACACACACTAGGAGGCCAGAGATGATGTCCAGATGATTTCTGGTCCCTGGGTGTCACATGGTGATGTTTGATGAGCTCAGGCTGGTGTAAGCAGCATTCCTATAGTGATAGTTATTCACTGTAGCGCATGCATGAAACGTTGCAACGGCATCATCCAGGTGGAAAGTCGGTGTAAGCGAATACTCTTTTCCTCTTGTTCCGTGATTATATGGAATTTTTTTAATTCTGCAGCGACTGTCGTGCCTTAACACACTAAACCATCTGAAGCCAAGAGAGATTTGACCAGCTTACTGATACAAACTCAATAAAATATGTAATTGACCCACTAACACAGCAGATATAGTATCATTACTATAATAGGGTTATTATGTTTTTAATATATTTCCGTCGGGATTAATTTACCATATAAAATCAAAACATCCCAATCGCCAGAAGAGGCAAGACTCTTCAGGCACACCCACTCCGTCTGTGGTGGACGTTTTTGAAAAGGCGAGGTTTTCCAGTGATTACGCTTAATATATGGGCTATGCCAGACTTTGTTTTAATACACTGTTTTGTTAAAGGTCTACAGAGAATCGTTCAACAGTTTTAAAACACTTGTTCTGAATGCACTTTGTTCATGCACTTCATTCAGAATATTAAAATGCACTTGAATTCACTTGTTTTATTTATTTGTATAATTTAATTGTGTAATACTTCAGATATCTTGCTTTTAAGCTCTTCATGAGTGGGGCCAAGTAAAATATTTTATTTCTATTTTTATTTTATATTGTACATTGTTCGAATGCTAAATAAATATTTTCATAGTTTTGTAACAGATTTATTTTTTGAACCGTGAATAGACCCAGCTACAACGGAAAAATTACAAATAAATGGCATACGTTCTTTGTGTTTTGGTGTTCGGCTTACGGTTTCGGACAAAAAAAAAAAAATCATTTTGGTGCGTCCTTAGTTTTTATAGAGTTGACAGTACATTTATACTGAACTGTTGCTGTTTTTTTTTTTTAAAAAAAATGTTTTTTACATATAAAACATACATTAAATCCCAGTGTTCTGTTTGTTCTCCATTTGTCTGCTGGTGGGACATTTACAAAAAAAAAACATTGTAGTAAATTGCAATTTTACTTTTAGTTTAGGGTTTGTTTGTTTGTTTATATGTAAAATCTCATCTCATAGTGTACATCTTTGTAGATGAGATGACAATAAAGCTTTCATTGATTTGCTGTAAAATACAGTAATATAATCACATCAGTGAGTCGAGGGTGTGACAGTTAAGTCATCACCTGCAATAATTTGACAAATATGAAATGGTGAATGTGAAACCACAGTATTTTTCTAGCTGCTATATACAGTGAGAGCCCTCATTTGCAGCCCTCACTCCTGGAAATACTGATGTTGTAATGCTAATCATGTGTGTAGTTTAAGCAATAATGCTGTGGAAACACTGCAGCTTCTGGTCTGTGCAGGTCTGGGAGTCAAAATATTTGGTCTGGTCAGATGTGGAGAGTGGAGTAGAGACTGAAAAGCATCATGTGTGAAACCATGACACAGAGCTGGCAGAGTTTTTATTTGATTTTCCTTTGATTTTATTTAGACTTTGTTTTATGTTTTTATCTTTGTGTCTCCATGCAGTCAACATATAAGAAATGTTCTTCTTTTTAAAAAATTCTGATTCTGTTTTGTGATACTGATTCTGTCTCAGTCATGAAAGCGGAGAGATGGGAGGAATTTAATTAACCAGTACTGACGCACATTTTTACCTTACACAAATCAGTAAAGCTGAGTAGGCAGATTCAGTACTTGTATGTTACTGACTGATTTACTCAACTTCTACTGAGTATTGCCACATTTAATTTCCCAAGTAGTCTGTCTTATCAGCTGTCTTATGTGCATTTCTTCATATTTTGTTTCCAAAGATCCAGACTTGATGGACTTCTAAAGATTTTTTAAAGACTGAAATTTTCATTCAGTCCCTGAACCTGACCAGTTTCAGAGGAATATTTTTTGTTTGTTAAGCCACACAGTGACCTACGTATGAATAATTCTAGCAGAACTAATTTAAGGCCTGAACCAGTGAAGAAACAGGAGCAGATGATTCCAGATGATCAGGCGGTGATCAGTATACTGGTGGTGCAGAATGCTGAGAGGTTGGAACTACTTTATCTTGCAGCCTGTCACTGTAAAACATTTGTTCCCATTTCTTTCATTTAATCTACTGACAAAGATAAGAAAATAGTATTTTTGCATGAACAAGGTGATTCAAAGCAAAAGCTGAAGAAATGAGAGGGTCTTCATTTCTACAGCGCAGCTCTGGTGCAGCCCTGATTACTGCATAAATATTTGGTGTCAGTCTGAGTTTAGATGTTTTAGTCAGTGTTGGAAAAAAAATGCAAATGTTCTCTTAAACATTACCCATAATTCCACACAATGCCCTTTTTTCCAACCTGCAGATTCCTGGTTTAATTAGATAAGGCCCCCTTAATTGTTCTTGTCCTTTCTGTAATGAAGACCCTGAGTTTTGAGGCAGTGATTTATTGCTCTGCAAAGAAGAAGTGAAACCTCTAAAGCTCATAAGAGCATTCCTCAGTGACACAATGACTCGGCATTAACTTCCTGTCAAGACCGTTTGTTTCCCCGTGGGACTTGCCCATACATGCAATATCGGATACTCACAAGTCTGTGGATGCGTGTGGTGTTTTGCCTGAGCTATAATTAAGCCCAGCTGTCTCATCGGTGTGTGTTTGTCATCGTCCAGGCGTGTTATTTTTGCGCCTTCGTCCCGTGCCGTTGACTAACAGAAAGAGCTTTAGCGAAATGCAGAAGCTCCTTAATGAACCCTTAAAGGGCCCAGACTCTGTATTCTAAAGCTTAGTGCTCTCCTCTGGTTCTCACACTGTCCTGAAACTTGAATGTGTCCTCACATTGTTCGTTGCTTTGAATAATAGCGTCTGCCGAATGATTGTAATGTAATATCTATTGTTATTTGTCTTTAGTATTACAAATGTTATGCTCTGGTCTGTAAGGTGTTTAGTGCCTTTGAAAGATGTGGAATGGTATGGTAAACATTCCATTTGAAACAGTATTCATAGACTTTGGCTTCCAGAAAACTTTAATATATTGAAAGGCATCACAATCAAGATTTGTAGAGATGTATATTGTCCGTAATTCTGAACTATTCATCTTTATTTGAAAATCAACACACACACACCCATTCACACTGTTCAGCTTTAATTCAATTCAATTCAATTTGATTTATATAGCAGTTTTAACAATGGTCATTGTCACAAAGCAGCTTTACAAAATGAAATAAATGTGTGTGTATGAGTGTGTGTGTGAATGTGTGTGTGTGTATGTGTGTGAATGAAATGCCTCTGATGAGCCGAGAGTGACGGCGACAGCAGCGAGGAGAAACTCCCTAAGATGGCGATAGGAAGAAACCTTGAGAGGAACCAGACTCAGTCAGGGAACCCATCCTCA
>JBBPCW010294773.1:0-10221 GCA_037974425.1 Phenacogrammus interruptus
CGGTCCGTGACGAAAAAAAGGTTGTGGACCACTGGTCTAAAGTGACCTCTGAACCTGCTCAAAATTAAAGGAGTAGAAGGATCATCATGCCTGCCCAACTAAAATGTGCAATAATCACTGTAGGAAGTAAAGGACAGAGAACAGTACAAGCAAAAGAGATGGAGAGAGAGAGACCAAAGAATAACAGTCAGAGATGGAGAGTAATTTAGGGCGAGAAGGGAAGGACTGTCCGCTTTGGATTAAGAGAAAGAGAGATTAGAGTCCCAGGAAAGAATTAAAGGTCAGTAAACCAAGTCAGTTAATCTTTATTTGTGTGTGGGAAAGAGCTTGTCTTGTGGTTCATTTGATTTTCACCTCACCAACAGGAAACAGGCCGTAGTTTCCCACGGGACCAACTCCTGGACTCCTCTCTGATTGGTTGGATCAGAATGGGCACCACGGTGGCCACTAATGCCCTGCTGGAGCGTCAGGGTGAGCGGACGACCCTGCTGGTGACTCGTGGATTCCGAGACTTGCTCCATATTGGCACTCAAGCCAGACCCAACCTGTTTGATCTGGTGAGTGATGTCTTAGATAGGTACAACAACACAATCATAAATGTGTTATTTTTGTTTAAAATGTTTATCCATTATGCACAATTAAAAAAGTCACTATACCCGACAGCAGTGTTCACATTCCAGACCTGCACACCAGTTTGGAGAAATCACCAAACAAATAGCAACAACAAGAAAATGACCTGAAAAAGACCTGAGCAATGTATTAATAATTATAATGATCAAAAACATATGAAGTACATTTTTTGTTTGAGGTGTGACAAAAAGATTATGTTCTGTGTCTTGAAGGCGTAATTATACATCCGCTACAATAGAGTTTAAATTTACGTCTGGCCAATGTCTGTACAATACAGTTCAGGCTCTCTGAGGCCTGGAAAGGGAGGTGGAAATCCCCCACAGGCCTCTATTAGAAGAGAATGGCTTATTATATGAAATATGTTGAATATCTTATTGTATAAAATGACCCTGCACATGCAGGTGTATGGATGGGAAGTGAAGATGGAACAATGCTTTACTGAATAAGATGGCTTTTAAGGCCAGAATGAGTAAGCAGGTGTCCAGGCTGGAGTTTAGAAGATTACTAAACCTGTAATTATTGGGTTAAAACATGTAGGTATCAATAAGCAAATTAGGTGAAATAGGTAGAAACAAAGAATGATGGCACTAAACTGATAAGAAGATTAAACTTTTTTGATGAAAAATCGATCAGTGGGATGTATTAGAAAAATGGGTGTTGAATTCTGAGGCCTATTAAGAACTATGTTCAGAGTCCCGGCCCGGAGCGAGCGAGTATCAAGACTGGAGGCAGCCCCCATGGGACACAGCAACACTATATCTTCCTGACTTGATTTTTTAGACTTGAAATGTTCCAGATTTAGTTTTTTATTCCAAATCTCCATGAGAGTCTCTATCTAACAACAGTAAAGGAAATTTGAACAACTACTATTTCAGTACACTGGGTGGTGCTTTGTACCTTTTACTGTCATGAGAACAGAGAATACATCTGGCTAGTCACTCACAACAACACAAACCACTGGGACAGTAAGCACAGTTTTTGCGGTTTTATTGTGGGCCAGAGAACAGTGTTTCATGGATCACAGAAAGAAAAACGGTGAGATCAGTAACTATATATTTTTGGTGGATTTTACACCCCTGAATGTGAGCTGATAAAATAAGTTTCTACTCCATTTTTGCCTAAATGCCCCACCTAACACTTCAACTATAGGCTGACACAGATTACACCCTGCCTTTTACAAAAAGAAAAAGGAGGAAAAACAGCCACAGAAATAATAATTGCTTGGTTTCAGTACGACAACAATGTTTAGTGTTTTATAGCAGCCAACAGGAGTGTCTTTGTGTTTGCTTTACAGGAAGTATGTATGCCGGAGGTTCTTTATGAAGAGGTTATCGAAGTGGATGAGAGAATTGTCCTGAGACAAGATGACTGTCTACTTCCTAGGAAGGAGCCCAAGCGAATAGTGACTGGTGAAGAACTTTGTTCATGTTATGTGGAAAGGTTTGCCACAGAATGATCCCTTTTGACACCTGTTCATTTCATGTGACTAGTATTTGGATTTTTAACAAACATTAAAACTTAATGTCAAATTGAATTTTGATTGCTCTGTGGAACATAAAATACACTATTTGTACAAAAGTATTAGGACAGACCTGTTTTGTTCAGGGTTTGTTCTAAGCCCCTAGTGAAGGGTAATCTTAGAAAACCAAAACATTTTGGACAACACCATTCTTCCAACTTTGTGGACACAGTTTGGGGAAGAACCTTTTTTATTCCAGTATGACTGTACCCCAGTGCACTAAGTAAGGTCCATAAAGACAGGGTTGGATGAGTTCGGTGTGAAAGCCCTGACCTCATCCCATCCAACACCTTTGTGATAAACTGGAACAGAGACTGTGAGGGCTTCTCATCCATCAGTTCCTCACCACATGAATGTTCCAGAATAAATGGGCACATATTCCCACAGAAACTCAAATCTTGGGAAAAGTCTTCCACGAAGAGGGTGGGAGAACAACTCCATATTAAAGTTTATGCCATGAAGGTCCCTATCAATGTAACGAACAGCGAATAATGACAAGGCAAAGTAGCTTCTTGATTTAAGCTTTTTGATAAAGTATGAAAAGCAGATGAACTGGGGAGCAGGTATGCCAGAACAAATGGCATCTTTTCCCCCATAAATTGGGAGATTAATTAATTTACCTCGTTATGTGAGCTAGCACTTCATAAAAGTGCTTTGACTGATTTTAACCACATTTCTTACAGATTTATGTGGATAAATCCTATCCAGATATAATCCTGATAATCAAAAAAACATGCACTGACCAGGTATAAACAGGGGCTTTGATATGCCCTCACTGCCCACTTTATTAGAACTTTTTATGTACATCCACATACTTTACAGGTCTATTATATAGGCTTTTACTGACAGGAAGATTTTACTGATCACAACATTCCTTTCTTTGTTACATCAAAAATTATAATCTTTATTTGTAGATAATTAAAAACCTGACTTGTTTCTCCTACCCTCACCCTTAGGTGAAATAACTTAAGACAGAAGTTCTTTTGCTGTTCTCATAGGCTTCTCAGTTTTTTTCTCTTTAACAGCCTTATGGATCTCAAAACTGTAACTTTGGTAGTTTGGTAGTTATACAGCTTTCATATATTTTCCAGGCTCCAATCAAGTTTTCTTTGGACTCTTATGGTTCTCTCGAAATCTGATTATTTGAGAGAAATAAAGATCAGTGCAATGATGGAAAAGAACGAGCATTTTAAGATCATCAGTCTGGTGTGGGTTGGGAAAATGAAATGTTCTTAAGAAGAATAAACATGATGCAAAAAGAAGAGATCATATTTAGAATTTTCCTTTTATGTATGTCTTTGCTAGTTCAAGTTTTATTTATAAAGCACATTATCACACATAAAAGGTCACTCTGTGTGCTTTACAGGAATAGAATACAAAACAAATTTGGTAGAAATAAAAGAACACATAAAAGAGAATATTGAAAAAGCAATAGAAGTGTTTATATCTTAAAGAAGGCGGAGGAGAATAGTGCAGTTTTAGCGTCTTTTAAAGCTACAGTTGGTACAGATTTGATACTTAAGTGCAGTTTGTTCCAGCTGCATTGTGACTAAACCATTTCACCATGTTTACTTGCAGCTATGTTCACCACTAGCTGAGCAGCTCCTGCAGATCCAAGAGAACTAACAGGAATGTGTACTTAAAACACATCACACGTTTTAGGACCCAAACCATTGAGTAACTTGTATATAATGAGTAATGCTTTGAAATTAGTTCTGTACTAAAATGGGAGCCAGTGCTATGACCTGTGAGTTTAAGAAAAAACTCTTTTCTTGGTTTTGGTTAGAAAGTAGTAGTTAGAGAGTAATCCAAAATGCAAAATATGCTGCCAAGTGCAGCTCGTGGTTCAGAAACTGACATAGGCTTTAGGTAAAATTGTGCATTAGCAGAAGTGCTACAGTCTCTGTGCACTATACACTAGTCGAAATACTTCACGTATAGTGTTATAGTTTTGTGTTTGCCACTTCTGTTGGTGAATTTAAGACACCCTGATTTAGAAAAAGAGCACTGAAAAAGCAGTGAAGCTGTTAAATGTGTGTTTGTGAGGTATGACCTGGTGTCAGCAAACCACTCAGCAGTGAGAAGCTGACGTCCACTCCGCTCCTTGGCTTTTTGCACAATAGAACTTGACCTCTACTGTTCTAGACTGGCTAAATGATCAACACACCTTGGCTAAATACAGACTGCTTTGACTTTTGCCCCGGTCTTAAGCTCTTGTTCTCAGTCTCTTAAACTTTGGCCAGAGTTGAAAAGCCACTTTGTAATCACATTAACTAGTTATTTAGCTAATATACACTAAAGAGCTCTTCTTAAGTCATCTGAATGTATGTCATTTTAAACACAATAACATAATATTTAATGGATGTTTTACAGTTTCCTGATATATTAAAATGTGTTAAAAAGCATTGCATTACAATGTAACTTAACAAACTCCCATAATAATAATTATAGTAATCTCACCAATACTGTGGATTCAGAGAGCTCAAGATAGGGTTGTGTTGAGAGAAATGTGGAGGCCATCTGACAGCAGTGGCAAGAAGAGCTGAAGGGAAGAAGATTGTGATCATGCATTGTTTGTTAGTTTGTAAATGCAACCTGCTAACAAACTGACTGAATTCCCTATATCTCCCCCGCCCCCTCTCTCTCTCTCTCAGGCAGTACAGGGGACAGGTTAGAAGTTTGGAAAGAGCTGAACTTGCAGTCTGTGGAGAGAGATTTGAAGGCAGTTTTATCCAGAGGAATCACCAGCCTGGCTGTCCTGCTTCTGCACTCATACACGTTGGTTATTAAAATACCACCCCATAACACTATGGATGCAACTTGTCTGTAGTTTACCGACCTGATTGGTCTAAATACTAAATTTTATAGTTTATGGCTAAAGTATGTAGTTCTGTGGTCCCGTTTTTCACACCACTGCTACATAATGATCATTAACAGTTCAGACTTGGTTCTTTAAAATGTAGCGCTTTCTTTTTATTTGCAAAAAGTGTAAAAAAAAAACCTGAAAGACTAATGAAAATGATACTGTACCATAATTTCAAAACTATGAAAATATCTAATATTAGCTATTCTCCTAGATTGTACTATTGTGAGTGTTTAAGCCTTTGTAGGTCTTAATGGGTTCATGGACAATCCTGTAATCAAAAATATATCACACTTTATGAATATCTAAAGAATATGTTGTCTGATAAGTACGGCTATATGATTGAAACCAAGCTACAGTTATGTTACATAACATTTATCTATTATTTATGTGCTTGGTTTTCTTTTTTCTTCCAGATGGCCTGCCCATGAGAAGGCTGTAGGATCGTTGGCACGGCGGCTTGGCTTCACCCAGGTTTCTCTGTCTAGTGAGGTGATGCCCATGATCAGGGCAGTGCCCCGGGGGTACACAGTGTGTGCAGATGCTTACCTCACACCTAAAATACACCAGTACCTCAAAGGATTTATTGCAGGCTTCAAGGGGGAGCTGGAAGTAAGTGTGTTTGTGTACAAAGAGTGCAATTTTATTACAGTAAAGTAAAATAGAAGAAAGTGACCCCTAACACGTCACATCACACAGTGAACAGTGTGAAATTCTTTGTCTGCATTTAACCCATTCACCAAGTGAAGCAGTGGGCAGGCAGCAACACTGCGCCCAGGGAGGAGTGTGTCGGGGCTGTACCTTGCTTAAGGATACCTCAGTGGTGCCACTGGCAGTCCTGGGACTCAAACCTACGACCTTCTGATCGCAGGGCAACTCCCTAACCACCAGCTGTGCCACAATTACAATTTAGCAAATAACCCAAGTCTGAGAAGGACTGTTCTTGGAGATTCTTCCATATACATAATAGTATTTGCCGCAAAAAAACGATTGTAGATCAGCACTCCTTATTCAAAGGTGGTTTGTGAAAACAAAGCCTTTGGTCTATAAAGTCTGTCCATAGCACTCGGCTGCACAGTGAAATGTTGTTAATTTTTATGGCGCACAGTAAGTCATACTATGTATTAACCATATACAAAAGGCTGTACCACCTTAATAATCAGCTGGATGTGGTTTGCGTTGCTTTAGAGACATGCAAAATTTGTTAAACTTGAACACCAAACATTTCTTGGCTGATTAATTACATCAGGGAAAAGTAGATAGGAGTAAAATTTCCTTTAAATTTAAAACATTTTTAAAAAGCCTGGAGTGATTAACCTTTTCTTATTTCTGTTTGTGTTTGACTGCCAGGACGTGGATGTGTTGTTTATGCAGTCTGATGGTGGTCTGACTCCAATGGAGCAGTTCAGTGGCTCACGGGCAGTTCTGTCTGGTCCTGCTGGAGGAGTCGTAGGATATGCCATCACGTCATACGACTCCACTGAAAACAAACCCGTCATTGGATTTGACATGGGAGGTGAGAGTTAACATAGAAGGATGATGAAGAAAGATCTAGTGCGACCGTATTAATGTACACTCCATTAAACCCTTTCTTGGCGTGTTTGTTTGTGCACACTTGATTAGTCCTCCTCTATTAGTTCTTTGTTCATCGTTGGTAAGTTTCAGACCAAGGGAGTGCTCTTCCTGTCAGCACAGCAGAAACTGACCACTGATGAAGTGGTAGAACACAAACTGTGCACTTACATACAGGTAACTGTAAATCTACACTATGTGGGTTATAATATTGTTATAATATTGTTAATATAAGGACATAATAATATTTTAATTGTGATTATTATGGGCAATGTGCACAAGACAATAAATATCAGTGTAAAAGCCAGAAGTATGTGCGACTACTTGATGTGTTACTGTCACACCTAAGGAGTAGAAAACATGTTGAATTTAACATAACTGCACTGAACATTGACCTTGTTGTTTTATCTGAAAGCAGCGTGACATGCATTATCTTTAGCTTGAATATTTACAGCCTATAGCAGCAATTTGGTCTTGTTTGACTGTTAAGCATTGTAAACTTGAGGTAGGACAGCACATATCTGCATGGTTTTAAGCTCAAAGAATGGATCAGCATACCAAGATATTTTGGACGTACCAAACACCATAATTCCAACTTTGTGTTTACTGTTTGTGGAAGGCACTTCCAGCATTAATCTTAAAGATTAATCTGCCCATTTTTGAACTGCTGCATAAACAGTTGGAATGCAAAAAAAGCAATTCAGAATAAAGGGTTGGTTGGGTTACAACAGTCTCAACTTATGAAGTCCAACTTGCACTCGGTTTACCCCGTTAGTCAGGTACTTATGGACTACGTGGGTGAACTAGTTTGATTGTATGTGGTGGAAGAATACACAGTTAAGCAGCGTATGAGTGAGGAAGTTTTCTGTTTCCTTTTTCTGTGACTTAGTGTTTTTTTTTTGTGATTTTACAACTGTTAGGATCGGTAAGTGACTTAGGCTATGGAACAGCCTAAGTCAAAGGAACAGATGTGTGGTGGAACAGATGTGTGGAGGAACAGATGTGTGGTGTAACTCGAGGACCCTGTGTAGTTTGAACTGTGTTCTAGAGAGAGAGTCAGCATTGTTCCCAGCACTGAAGTTAGGAATGGAACATCCAAAGAGCTAAATGCCTACTGCAGCATGACTTTGCCCCACTCATTATAGTTAGCCTCTGTTATTTTATGTACAGGTACGTCTACGGATGTTAGCCGCTATGCTGGTCAGTATGAGCACGTATTTGAAGCTACAACAGCCGGAGTCACGCTGCAGGCTCCTCAACTGGACATCAACACTGTCGCCGCAGGAGGAGGCTCACGTCTTTTCTTCAGGTATACACAAATGCACCTGGGTAAAAGTACAAATTCTTCTTTTTTTTCTTATTATACCAAATGTTTAAATATATACTGCTTCATTAATTGTAATTTACTTTAATAAATCACATACTGTCATGTCGTCTGACTGGGGGAAGTACGCAGCTGCACACAGGGGAGTTCCAGAGAGACCGTTTATTATTCAAACAAAGTCATTTACAGTCCAAACTAAACACTGTCACAGAAATTCCAAACACTAGAGCATAGGACCCCTTCGTCCGCTCTCTCGATGAACTTTGACTTGAACTTGAACTTGACGAGTCCCGCCTCACTGTACTGTCCTCTGTTAGGTTCCACACTCAAGGTTTCGAGCCCCTGGTCTCCTGTGTAGAGCACACACGGGAGTAAGATAAGGAGAAAGGAGAGAGAGAGCACAGGATGGTTTCACACGGTCCACGGTGCCACTCGTTCGTGGACCGTCGCCTCTCTCAGTCAGTAGACATGTAGCCGCCTGCTCACACTCCTTGTGGCTGCTGCTAGACAGGAAGAGACTCCCAAACACCCACACAGTCCGCAACTTCACCAGCAATGGTCACTGGACCCAGGGTGATGCGGTTATGAGTCTACTGACTCTACTAGTTTACTACTGGTTACACACACAAAGGAACTTCCCTCCAGCTTCTGCCTGCAGTCACACCAAGGTGTTGCTGTTTGTTGACCACCCGTTCTGGCTCTGGTTCAGCCGGGATTTAAACACACTCTCAACCAATCACACGTCACATTCATTCCGCTCTTTACCGAGCCCAGCTGTTCCCACTCACTCCTTCACTCGCACTCCAATCAGACACGCCTGCTGTCAGTCGCACGCACAATCACTCACCTCCCGTCCAGAGCCCAACCCTAATACTCCGGCGACCCACTCCTTCCTAAACGAGTCGGCGGTTCACCAGACTTCACACATACTTTTTATTGTTTTGTTTAGTTATTTTTAATGCTTATTATTTGTTAAAATATGAGTGAATTTCTGTGTAAACATTGTAAACAAGTGTGAAAAAATATAGTTCACTCTTCATCCATACGGGTCATACGATGCTTTAAATATCATTTTAAATGTATTGTTTCTGTTATGTAACAAGAACCAACAGCAGTTAAAATCAACACAGTCACAAGTTTGGTAGCCTAGTGGTTAGGGCATTCGCCCTGTGAAGAAAAAGTCCGGGTTCGATTCCCAAGACAGCTAGGCACCGGAGCAAGGTACCATCCCCACACACTGCTCCCCGGGCGCTGTGTTCGTAGCTGCCCACTGCTTCACTTGGTGAATGGGTTAAATGCAGAGGAAGTATTTCGTGCTGTTCACACTGTGTGCTGTGGTGTGTTTACGTATGACCAGATTTTCACTTTTTCACTTTATAGGTTTTCACCTGGACTGCTTTTTAAATGAGACACAAACAGAACAGCCAGTCAGAACAGATTTAGGTTTTGCGCTATCAAGTTCGGTTGTCAATTCTGCGTACGAAATGTAGCCTCATAAATGGTTTACACAATAACTCTGTTACAGGTTAATATACACACTGTCTGTCACATAAACATTGTGCTCACCACACATGCACATAACTCCAGGCATTCAGATGGTCAGAGGTCATTTTGTCTTCTTAAAGGGTAATCCACCCATTTTTGAATTGCTTCATGAACAGTTGGAATTAGAGGTCGACTGATATGGGTTTTCTGAAGCTGATATGTAGAAGTCAGGGCCAGCCAATGGCTGATATATGCTGCCGATATGTTTTTGGCCAAGAATTACACATTTCCCCTCTGTTAGTAAAATATCACACTAATGTGAACAAATGATAGGCAAAATTTCTCAACTTAACATTTATTTAACACTGACTAAACATAAATATGAACATAAATAACAAATAAAACTTTAATTTAAAACTAATAATTTGTAAACAAAAAGTGTTCGTTACAAACAATTCCTGAGGGAAAATAAAATTGTAAACAATACAAAAAGGAGAGTGCAAATAAGTTTTAGTTTTATTCTTTTAATCTAGTCTCTGACTGCTCTTCACCACACCCATCCCTCACTGAAAGTTCTTAGTTTTCCCAGTTTAAGAGCTGCAGGTTGAATCAATGAAGATTTTTGTACCTGTTTTAAAACCATTGTTGATTCGAACTCTTGACAAAAAAGGGATAATAATAATAATAATGTCACACATGAAGTGTTGAGTCCAAAGTTTCTGTACAAGAAACCATTTTGTCCCAATGTGTATCTCTCTCTCTCTCTCTCTCTCTCTCGCTCTCGCTCTCTCTCTCTCTCTCTCTCTCTCTCCTTCTCTCCATTTGTGT
>JBBPCW010294793.1:0-10221 GCA_037974425.1 Phenacogrammus interruptus
TACTACTGATATTACTGATCTCCTACTGATATTACTGATCTACTACTGGTATTACTGATCTACTACTGATATTACTGATCTACTACTGATATTGCTGATTTACTACTGATATTACTGATCTCATACTGATATTACTACTACTGCTCTTGAACTTGGTGCAGCAATGAACTTGGTGTAGAGAACACCTAACCATCATTTGTGTTACTAGAAAATGCCTTAGCAGTAAGTTATTTTTTATTGTATTAATACACCAGCATTTTGAGTATCTCTGCAGTGTTCGATTGTTATTTTTGCCTTTATGTTGATCTAGTCTTTGTGATTGTGTGTCTGTGCAGTTGTTTCAAAAGCAATTTCCTCCAGGATCAATGAAGTTTTCAGATTGTGATCGTGTTTCTGAGTTGTGGATGATGAATGAGTTGAAGAAAAACCACACACGTTTAGTTGGGACTTCATGAAGGGGTGTGTTTGAAGTCTCTTTCTCTGCACCCCCATAGCGGTTTTGCTTTGTTTCGCTGTGTTTTATTTCACTCGGTTACCAAAGCCAAACTGTCAGAAGTGCTCCCAACACTTTCAGTGTTTTCCTCTCTAGTTAAAAGGGGGAAGAGAGAGAAGATGAAACAGGACCCACTCGTTCAGGTGAGTGGGGGGTCCTCAAAATTCATCTATAGTTTTTTTTTTCTTCATTTTTTATCGGCACACAATCAGCCTACACTGCGAGTTTATCTGTCTCAGTCACCGCCATCTACCTCCACTTCATCATTTTTTCAAAACTGCTTTCACACTTCAGCCTTTGAACACACTTCAGGTGTTTGGATGAAAAAAAGAGACCCTTTCTACACACACATGCACACACAGAAATGTGAGCATTTAGGCCAAAATACTGCAGTACACCTCTTTCTATGAAGAAGTATTAGGTACAAAATAAAAAATTTGAATAAACCAAGCACAGAGCAAACGTTGGCATATCTCCAGTAATATTACACTTAAATATGACATTTTCATAAACATTTTTTATGTAAACTCTCTAAATTTAACATGTTGGGGAAAAAAATAAATTTTAAATATATGATTTGCACCGGCTATATTTTATTACAATTTTTTTTATTATTTCAAATTTAGCAGATAAACAGTACTTTTGTATGTAACTATGCTGGAGTGTGCTCAATGTAGTGGGTGTGTACTTATGTACAATAAAACATGTAGTTCTGATATTATCGATCTCTTACTGATATTACCGATCTCCTACTGATATTACTGATCTACTACTGATATTACTGATCTACTACTGATATTACCGATCTACTACTGATATTACCGATCTACTACTGATATTACTGATCTACTACTGATATTGCTGATCTGAGCAAAGTGAATCCACTAGGCTGGCATTTTAGTCTTCCCTATTTTAATTGCAAAACGAATGCTTTC
This sequence comes from Phenacogrammus interruptus, assembly GCA_037974425.1. NCBI lineage: Eukaryota > Metazoa > Chordata > Actinopteri > Characiformes > Alestidae > Phenacogrammus > Phenacogrammus interruptus. The sequence continues at coordinate 1,429 of JBBPCW010294793.1, forward strand.
CTATGGATGAAATGAAAACATGCTTTTAAAAATGGACACACTACATAAATACTGAGGTGTGCTTCTCTTTTTTGGCCACAATGTCCTGTTTATGGGCAGTGTTGAGGCATTTCAAGTATCCACATGAAAGATCTATTTAATGACCAATAAAACCTAATCTCTACAATCTGTTCCTTTATTCCTCTATTGCCATTTGATTTTGTCCGCCTGATTTTAAAAGTGTCGGTTTTACATGATTTGTTTTCTTCGTCAACTCAAGTTTGCCCTTTGACTCTTTTAAGCTTCTGTATTTCTCACTTCCCTGGACTTCGGCTTTCTGTTCTGTTTAGTTCGTGTGTTACTGGTTCTGTTTGTTTGCTTTCATTACCTTTAGTAAATCACTTTGTTGGAACCGTTGACTGTTTGTGCCTCACCTTGTCTCAATGGCACGGCAATAACTGCTCATGTAGAGCTGCCAGTGGTGCTAACATTATATAGTGTATCCCATACAGACGTGGAATTAGCATTATTGTAATTATAGAAATTGAAATGGATTTATAGTACACATGATCAGTAAAACAAAAAAGTGCATTAACTTCTGACATCTCATGACATATTCTCAAGTTTCAAAGAAAAGACTTTAAAGACAGTTGGGACCACTGTGGGGATGGTGTTCTTCAGGTCATACATACATTTTTCTTTCCCTCTCACCAGAGATGGGGACTCGCATTTAAGTCGCACAAACAAAGACTTGACACTTGACTTTAGACTTGTCCTCAATGACTTGAGACTTGACTCGGACTCGGGTTCTGTGACTCGTGAATCATAACTCGTAAACAACGTTCATTTCATGGAATTATTTATTTATATCTCTCACTCTTTCCAACGACCCGAAAACCATTCACCTCGCCCCGGTGTCCCATTACTTTTGTCTGAGGTGAGCGGTTTTCAGCTAATAACGGTTTTCGAGGGGTCGTTGGAAAGGGATCACTGAGCCCCAACTAACTATGGAATTTCACATTTAGAGTGAGAGATATATTTTTCATAATTAATATTTAGATTTAAGATCATTTAAGGCAAATCCTCCATGTTGATGAGGGCAGATCACAGCACACAGCCCCGCCCCTGCTAAGCAACAGCCAGTTGTAATCACAGTGTGGTCAATTAGCATATCTTCTAAATGTTCAGAGCTCAACATTTTTACAGCTCAAAAATCCCACATTTAGAGTCGCCATTTGTAAACTTTGCCACTCAGAGACTTGAGACTTGACTTGGATTTGAGCACAAAGACTCGAGACTTGACTTGGTAAAAAAGACTTGTGAACATCTCTGCCTCTCACACTACAGGTCGAGTTGATGCCAAAGAGCTTGATTTTTGGTCTCATCTGTCCACAGCACTTTCATTAATAGTCTCCTCCTGTTCTGGGCTTATCCCTCACCTTTCTCATGATCGTCCTCACCCCATGAAGCAAGATACTGCACCTTCTCACCGAGCTTCTTGCTGATTGTCTTGTAACCCATTCCAGCCTTCTGCATGTCTACAGTCTCATCCCTGATGTCCTTTGACAACTCTTTGGTTTTGCCCATGGTGGTGAAGAGGTTGGAATGGAAGACTCTGATTCTGTGGACGGATGTGCTTTATACACAGATCAGGAGTGTCTGTAACTGATATATTGATTGTAATCTGTGTGCAACATGGACACACAACCAGTCTGTGGTTCTATGTCTGGCTGGGTTGTAGGGGATCAAATACTCATTTCACTCAATGACATGTTTTGTAATGTTTTTTGTAATGTGTTGCTTCATAAAAATGAAATTACATCATAAATTAGACACTGTTATGTATATATAAAGGCTGGGCAACGATGAACATTTTTAATTGTTTTATTACTCATTTAATTAATCACATTGGTAAAATTGAATAATGAATTCAAAAGTAGTGTACTGCGCACTTTTATTTTATAAGTATTGCTACATGAACAAAAGTCAAATAACATTTGTTTTACAAACATTTTAAACAAGGAGCTTTGTTTCCTTTAACACAGTTACACAGTTACAATTGAAATATTTCTGTAAATCTCAATTTAAACATTAATGTAATCAAATCAAATATAAAACCAAAGCTATTTGCCACTGCAGGGCGTTCCTGTTTTATCTAGTTTGTTAACTAGAAAAACAAGTTACCCTCAGAGTCCAGAGCATTATAGGGGTGCCAACTCCATATTAAAGTATATGTATAGAAATGCACTGTCATTAAAGTCCCTGTTGGTGTGAGGGTCAGGCGTCCCATTACATTTGTCCATATAATGGATGTGGACTTGTGGGCATTTGCATTGTCCATCATAAGAAGGTTTTAGACAATTTTCTGCTGAAAACAAGAATGTTATGAGGAATATGTCCTCTCTTTGCTGCTGTACTCTTCTGGGAAGACTTTACACTATGGTTGGAACATTGCTGTGAGGATTTGGTTGTGTTCAGCCACAACCCAATAAATAAAGTAATGGGACGCCTGACCCCTGCGAAAACCAGTCGAGACTCAGCACAACTTTCAAAATAAAAGGATTAAAAAAACGTGCATTAACGTGTAAATAATTACCAACATTAAGTTAAAAATTTATTAACGCGATAATAACGTGTTAACGTGCCCAGCACTAATATATAAGAGAGAGAGAGAGAGAGAGAGAGAGAGAGAGAGAGATCACTACATGTTAAATGTGCATGTGTATCTAACTGTGACAGTAAATGATCCCCGAAAATTAAAGCTACAGTAATTGTGGAGTATTCAGCTTTCAGCTTTCAGTTCTCACTTAGTTTTATCAGAGAGCTAATCTTCATTTGAGCGATCTCAGCCTTTTAGCTACTGTTGCAAGGCAGGTAAAGGAACTATGTTCTGCATCTAAATACCTGTGGCCTTTAGAAACATCCCGATTGCGATGTGAGATGAAACTGATAGATTGCTGGCTATCGCAGAGAACATCAGCTGTACACGAGGTTATGGTTGAATGTGCTGGACGAAAGTCTCACGGCTTCAGCCTAAATGCTTAAGACCACCAGAGTAAACAGACGGACCGACAGTAACTGACGTGTTCACTTCGGTTTAAAGACACACAGGCCACGCATGGCTGCACAGATACGCGCCATGTCTCAGACATTCTGACTCCTGACTGCGGTCAGATGCTCCTGAGCGTGTCCAGGTGTGACGAACACACACCATTGATAAAACAACATGTATCCAGTTCAACAGGATACACACAAAGGCTCAGTTGTTTTACTTAAGAATGAACTTGTTTGGATGTGAATACACATGAAGAACTTGTTAAAGTGTTGTTTCTCACTATGATCACTCATTGTAGCTCCTCCTCAGCTGCCCTTTCTTTTGTGTGGGCATTTACATTTTGAGGAGACCAATAGAAAATGGTACAAAATGATCTCAATGAAATGACTGCATGTTGAAGTTAAGAATGTTTTTACTTCTTGAATTAAGTTTAAAAATGTAAGAATGGATCAATAGAAACCCAAACACACCCAGTCATCAGAATCAGTTTCATTGATCCTGGAAGAAATTACTTATGTTACGACTGCACAGACACAAAGACAAGAACAATATAAAATATAAAGTATAAATAAATTTAAAAAAAAATACTCAATACTGTAAAGCAGTGGTTCCCAACCTTTATTTTGTCACGGACCGATTTAATATCAGAGACTATTTTCACGGCCCGGCCTTTAAGGAGCGGCAGATAAATATACGTATATATACAAATAAATGACACGCATAAAAATGGGGATATTTTAAAAATATAATAATGGGGTATCTTTAAAATATAATAATAAACGTAAATCCAGTGCAGTGTGTACTCGCAGCTTTATTAACAGCATTTTCATAAAACGAGCCGACAACAACATAACACGGGTAATATCTATGTTTTTTTTCTGTGCAGCCCGCGGACCGGTACCACATCGGGGATTGGGGACCACTGCTGTAAAATACACAATGCTTTAAATACAAATAAAATGTATGAATAATATAAATAAATAACGTACTGCTACTAATTTGCTAGTAGCAGAAATAGTGACTTTATACATTGTGCATGGTTTTCCCTCTGTAAAATTACCATTTTGGAATAGGAGGTTTAATTCGTATAATATACTGGTTTATGTTCATATAAATGTAAATATATAATCACATTGATACATTGATGGTGGCCTGGTGGGTAGAATATTTGTCTCTGGACCAAGAGTTTGAATCCTACCTTCTGCACCACCACTGGGTTCCTGAGCAAGACCCTTAACCACAAGTTGCTCCAGGGAGACTGTCCCCTGTAGTTTGGGAATGGAAGTCGCTTTGGATCAAAGCATCTTCCTAATACTATAAATGTACTACTAGCAAGAAAGCAAGATTGGTAAGATATTTCCAACTAATCTATTCATGCTCTGGCAATGGATTTGTTCTGTAGTAGCTTCTATTGCAATATTGAACAAGAGTGTTGAGGTGCTCGATGACCTTAACCTTCCCAACGGAGTAGCACTGAGTGATGATGGGGGGCATCAACTACATTGGGGAGAAATTGGGAATCATAAAAGCTGAGTCCCGAGTTTCTCTTCGAATCAGAATGGGCATAGAAGTCTGCACGTATCCAACAAAAACGGTTCTGTATTATCTCTAAGGATTAGAGTTTGTAGCACAAGTCAAACCTCAGACACTATTTAACTTTTCCCAGGAGTTTTCTTTGCAAAAGAGAGACGTTCGCATGTGGTTTTGCTTGTCTAGGCATAACAAAGCTCTACTTTTATCTGTCCAGGCCTTTGCGAGTATGATGCCGCTAATCTGGCTGGCAGGTGTGTGATAAGACGGAGTAGCACTCCACCTCTGTATCAGGAACTGGAGTATTTGGAAGTTGTTATTGTCTATGAGTGAGAAAGAGAAGCTTCTTTTCCCATAACACTAAAGAGGAGATAGTGAGATGAAACACTGTGATGTCTCTCTTTCTCTCTTTCTTTTTAACCTCTCACATCTGATAGCACAGCTGGTTCTCTTTTGCTGTTATCTCCTTGTTTTCTTTTTTTGTATTTTTCTTCAACACCACAGCTATACACGTTTATCTGCAATGGCAACACGTTTTGGTTTTCATGCACGTTATCATCTCAAAATGTTTCCTCATGTTCTCCTCGAACTTATCACCCTTTATCCTGACGTGGCACCAAACGTGTGAAGGCCTTTTGGGGAAAAAGGCCTTTAGATATGCAAACTCACACAGTTTACCATCGTTTAAGAAAGAGCACATTCAGTGAACTGTATCAGAAGCCTCTGTATTAAAATAAGCTACTTAGTTACTGATCACAATACTGTTGTAGCAGTAACTGGATATTTTCAGACAAAGTAGTCCAAATTTGTGCTTTCCGTTCTCAACTGATATAGAATAAACACCATATTTTTTTTTTACTGTTAAAGGCAAAATACAACAAAATATCAAAATCTTTACATTGTCATGGTGGAAGGCAGAATATTGAGTGAACTGTGCCCACTGTGTAGCGTGGAGGAAGGACTCAGATGTGAGGAAGCACAAGAGAGTAAGTAAACCACGCAGTTATTCTCAGAACGCTCCCTAACGGAGTTGGAGTCCACACCAAGTTGAACTGAACACACACAGGATGTATATAAACGACTCGGAGAGTCAGAGTACAATTTGTGCTCATTTAAGATTATTGAAGCTAAGATAATTTAAGACTTGGCTTCCTTCTAAAATTGTTACTTTTACAACAGATTAGACCTCTTACTGGGCTTACAAAATGGCACACAGGGCTGATGCCACTCCACTTTTGAAAATAGAAACAGAGACTACAGATTATCAAACTGAAATGCAAATATATCCTGCTTCAAAGGAAGATATTTGTTCAGCCTGTTTGATTGGTCTTACAGCTATTGCATTTATTCAGCACGTCTTACCTTTCTTTCTTTTTCTCTCTTTCCTCATTCCTACACTGATCAAAAGATATAATAATAAGTTATTGTAAATAATAAGTTATTGTAATATAATTTCTCTTACAGCCTCAAACTAATTTTGTAATAATATTAAAGTACATGTATCTGTTTAGGACCCAGAAACATGTTTTTCTTTCCAGGACTGATATAATGGATAACTGGGTTGTTCCCTTACATTAGGGAGGAACTTTGTAATTATTGTACATTCCAAATATCTAGAGGACATACAACAATCAATGACTTCTCCACTACAGGTTTGAGACCAGTTATAAACTACTCGATGTATAGAATTTAACAAAACAGACTAAAGTGCCCATGAACACGCTGTAGCCACAATTTTTTTTTATTCTTTTGCCTGCTGTTGTGTTAAGTTGTTAAAGAGAAGCCCTGTTAAAGTTACTGGTTCTGGGTTGCCAATGTGGACTCCCAAATCCCCTTTCAGCACTTATGTGATTGTGTTTATTCACATTAACAGCACATAGAAGACTGTCCCACACATTAGCGGCGGACTGTGGGTCGCAGATCGGGGTCTGAGGTCACGGGTGATAGACGGTCTTTGTAACATACAGACGAATGTGTGGTCACTAAGCGCAGCTTTGGCAGTGACCCCTCTCTAAGAGGCATGAGAGAGCCATTAGTGAAGTTTATCGGGCATTTGACGTTCAACAGTGCTGTTAAAAAGCTGTTGAATGAGGAGCTGAATGAGGGTCTCAGTAGCAGAGAGGTAAAAGTGTTTGTCATATAACACACACAACAGTAACTTCTTCTGACTCCTAAACAAAACCCTATTGGAGCTCAGGTTTATCTTGGTTGAGTCTAGAATTTTTTAGGGTTTTTTAATCTGGTATGTTTGCAGTTTGTGTAGGTTTATATAGTGTTACCTTAGTAATAGTGTAATGATAATAACCAGTATGAATTTGCAGTGTGTAGTTTTTATAGTCTGATAGTAATAGTGTAGGGATATTAGTTCAGTATGAATATGTGTTTAGTTTTTATAGCCTGATGGCTGCAGCATAAATGGTCTTCTGCAATTGGTTGAACCTTGAGCCCCAGTTCCAAGTAATAGTTCTAAGGGACAAACCTGCTTACAGACACAGTATGTTATTGTCGTTACTGAGTGTATTTTGTGGTGTGACTTTGACATGAACAAGAAGGCTCTGACCTTTCATTCTGGACTTTCTTTGGGAGCTCTTTGGATTATCATTTGATCACATCCTTCTAAGTGCCTTGCAGAACCTCCTCTGGAAGACAAACTCCAGTGGTTCCTTCAAGATTAACAGTCTTTACGTCTTTTCAGTTTCATAAGAAATAGCTCTAAATGATTGTTTGATGATAGAGCAGGTGTATGTTAGTGCTTTGGGTGTGTTTTTACGTGTCTTCCTTGGTCAGATCAAACAGTTTTCCAAACTGTTGTTAAACGTTTGTATTGAAACTCTTTTAGCTAAAAGATGCTTGAAATGTTTGAGTGCTGGGTTTGAGTGCATTAGTTTATCCCCAAACTAATATAGGAAACTACATACTGCTTACACGTTCATTTTTTTCCTCAAAAGATATAAACAGGTCTTTAATATGGTCGCTTATTGAAATCCAATACCAGAACCCAGTCTTCTCACAGTCATCCAGTCTATAAGGCTGAATAATTTCTTCTGCTGTCTTTCTCTATTACTCATTCGTTCTGACTTATCTCCCTCTCTTTCGTCCTTCCTTTATTCCCCCTTTCCCTCTTTCAGCACTTTTCTGGTGGTCCGGAGGACAGATAGACGATAGACATCCATCAGGGACCCTCACTCTACCTGTACCGCCTCACTGACAGCTAACAATAGCAGGTAAACACATGCTGGCTCTATTTCAACTGAGTGTTGGTTGTGTGTGCGCACAAGTGAAGACGAGAGATTTAGAGGCATTTTGTGTGAGTGTGTTTGTTTGTGCGCTTTAGTATGTTAGTACTATTTGCATGAGTGAGCATCATGCATCACTACAACAGCATAGTGAATATGAAATGTACCAGTAAAGTATTTGACGGTGTGTATGTGTATGTTTGTGATTATATACAGTTCTGTGCAAAGGTCTTGAGCTGCCCCTCATTCCTTCATATTTTGCCTCCAAAGAGACAGACTTTTATTGTATTTTTAATGTGGCCTTTAGTTCTCCAGACTTCCTGAAGGACTTTCAAAGGCACTCGTTTTCAGTCCAGTCCCTGAAGGATTTTTTGTTTATAAGGCTGCACAGTGACCTATGTATGAATCATTCAAGCACAATAAAGCACATCTAACTTCCACATGTAAGTCCTGAACCAGTGAAGAACCAGGAGCAGATGATTCCAGATGATCAGGCAGTGATCAGTATAGTGGTGGTGCTGAATGCGGAGTGGGTGGAACTCCTTTATCTAGGCTCCTTGTATCTTTAAACACATGTCCTGATACTTTTGTCCAAATAGTGCTGTATTTTAGCATCAACAAGGGGATTCAGAGCAAAAAAAAAAAAAAAAAGTAATGTACTTAATATCTGCCTATTCAATATACGCCCAACCATACAAGATACAAAGGATTGCTTTTTAAATGGACCACTAATGAGAAAAGGGCCGTGCCATAAATAGACCTTTAACTTGGTCAGTTTTCACAAATTTGATTACATTTGAATATAATTATGTGCTATGCAGTCTGTGCTTATGCATAAATGAAGGTGAAGTTTTTACTATTATTTGTATCTGAAATATTACTGAAAAAATTTACTGAAGTTGTTCTGCCTGTCACTCAGAGGTGTGTAGTGGCCGGTTACAGCGGCTTAGTTTCATTTTACTTGACATTTAAATGACATTTTAGTCATTATTT
>JBBPCW010294820.1:0-10220 GCA_037974425.1 Phenacogrammus interruptus
ATGGAGTCCCATGCAGCATATCTGAGAAGAGTTTGTGATCCAGGATTAGTCATCCAAAATCAGTACTTGACCTCACTAAAGCTTTTGAGACTGCATGCAAGCATATATTCACTGCGATGTAGCTATTACTGAAGAAAAATAAACAAACAAATAAATCGATAAATAAAATTGGATTAAGATCAAATATTAAATGCATGTCTACATTTGGATATATAATGTGTTGCTAGGCTGTATTCTTGGTTAGATGTTTGTAGAAGGAGAAATGTGTGGAATTTAACTGTTGTTGCCTTGTAACTTACAGCTTTTAGCTGTCCTCTCTGTGCTGACAGCTGAAAGAGCAGACTGATATGGGGTAATGTACACTGTGTGTAACCTGTGGATGGACCAAAAATCTAAAATGTTCTTATCAAGTCGTGATTCAGGATGTCTCAAATTAAAACCCAATATTGCTCCTCAAGGCCAGTTCAGCCTGGCCATTAGACTGGGGGTGGTACCTGAATGTCAGACAGATAGCAAGCCCAAGTTTGGTGAAGATAACTTTCCATGCTTTGGATACAAACTGGGGACAGTAGCCTATATCCTCTAGGAAAAAGAGCCCCGGCCGGCTGCAGGGCAGATGGAAGAGACTACATCCCTTAGAAAAGTGGTCCAACACCGCCAGAACCATTGAGTATCTGCCCAGTACAGGCAGAAATCCACAGCAATGTGGGACCACAACCTGTTTAGTATCAGTATGGGATGTAAGTTAGACAAATCATGTTGAGTTTTAGTAGTGCCACAAATGGAAAATAAACTCCCAATATCAGCCTCCATCAGTTTCTTGGAAAAGTATATGCATTAATGGAGTGCTTCCATGTACTCATGACATTGTGGCCATCATCCAACCTATGAGACCTTTCCTTCTACAGTATATTGCATCTTCATGATAGAAGTTGTGGTGAACAGCTGTTTTAGTTTGCAAAACATGACCCTTGCCTGAGGAGTCATTATCAATTTCTTGTGTTTCTCCTTTAGGAGCTCAGAAAGGGGGATGGCTACTGAACTGAAACTCTTGATAAACCTTTGGTGAAAGTTAACAAATCACAAAAAACCTGGAATTCCTCAACTTAAACTCCCAACAGCTTAGCATTGTTTGCACTAATGCCCACCAAGAATGATATCTTGGATGAGTAGAAATAACACTTCTCTGCCTTAAAACAAAACCCATGCTTTAGCAGGTGTGACAAGACCCATCTTACATGCGCCGCAAAAATGTTGCCATACACCAGTATATCATTGATGTGATTAATCATAACAAATCACATAACAAACCAATCATGAAGGCTTGTCAGATTGAGGAGGCATTCAGTAACCCATATGGCATCATGTGCTATGTGTGACATAATAACTATGGTCTGACATTGTTAGGAACACTGTAGTCTATTGGTTTCCCACATATATGCAAACTAAGTTGTATGCACTCCAGACGTCAAGCTTAGTAAAAAGCCTCACCCCATAGAGCTGTTCAGTGGTCAACAGGATCAGCAGAAGTGAATGCAGACACCTCATTGTGATGGCATTGCGACCACAATGCAAGGTTGAGTGTGCCATCCTTCTTCTACACAAAAACAGAGGACATGGATCAGCTTTAACGCCTCAGCCAAATACTTCTCCATCGCCTTAGTTTCAGGTTTAAACTGCCCCTAGCTCAGGTGGTCAAAGGCCATCTAGAAGTGGCAAATGAATTCCAGTTTGTCAACAGGGAGCAGCCACTCCTCCAGAGCCGGTGATGAGTCCAACAGGAGTCCAGATACTAAGGAATTACATTTCTGATGTTCTCCCAGAGTTCTTCTATATCTGTTAAGTTTTCAAGAATTTCTAAACAGTTACGGATCTCCAGGGCAAAGATGTTAGCCACTGAGTGATCCTTCAGCTGCTCTGTTGCAAACGGTCTATTATGTGTGATTTTATTTTCTCAGTTTAAGTTTCATTTCTGCTCTGATAAAGCAATAATCTATTCCAATAATCTATGTCTTTACCAAAGTCCAAGTGTCACAAAATGAAGCTCTCCATTTTTGCCTAATGCAAATCTCATTAAATGTATGATCATCTGGTGATCACCAGGTTTTGTTGTGAATACATCTGTGTTGAAAATATGTGTTTCCAATACTTAGACCACTGTGTTCACAGAAGGATGTTAATTTCTCACCACTGTCATTTAATATTGCAGAGGATGTGTGACTTCCAACTGCGTTTTCTAGCACTAGTCGACCTCCCTCTATCTGAGCACTGAATTCGCCAACCAAAGTCAAATTTTGGGATACTATTAAGTACATCCTGGAGTTGGTTGTAAAATTCATCCTTTATTTTGTCATTCGCATTGTCCGTTGGTGCGTAAACGTATATAAGATGCCATTCAATACGTGCATTTATTACTTCTGGACCCGATTACTGTCTTGACAGGCTGCTCCAACACAAACCTAAACAAGCTTCAACTTGTCCAGAATGCGGCAGAGTCCTCACTAGAACCAAGAAATTCAACCACATTAGCCCAATACTATCTAGACTTCATTGCCTTCTGATTAAATTTCGTATTGATTACAAAATTCTACTAATGACATATAAAGCCTTAAATGGCCTTGCTCCTGATTACCTCTGTGAACTCATCTTCTATTACAAACCTCCACAGTCTCTTAGATCTCAAGGTGCTGTCTACTTACTTGTATGCAGAATTATGAAAGGTTCTTCAGCTCTCATAGTAGCTCCAGGTATAGATGCCGGAGTTTTAACTTGCACTCCTCACAGATATAAATAATCCTCTGCAAATTTAAATAGAACTAACTCTCTCCTCTGTTTTGTCCAAGGGGAACTGCTGCACGTTTGCCGAACTGATCGTTGTGGGAAATTGTCATTGATCGGTCCTAGCTCCACTCAGGCTTAGGCTCCTTCCCCAAGCTGGGTCAAACGCTGCCGAAAGCTCCTGTAGAGATTCTTCCTCCTGGTTCAGATGTTTAAGGACTACGGACTCTCAGTTCCACTTCCAACAATATTTATCTCTCTAGACATTTAGTCAAAACAACTATGTTAGCCGTAGAGGGCCTATACGCCTACTGCCTATAACCTTGTTCACTGAGACATTTTCTTTCCTTTCTCACTGGGACGACCTGAGGAGGACGGTGTTACTTCTTCGTCTACAGACGACAATGGTGATAAAGTATTAAGTAAACTCACCCCTGCAATTTGGGATGGCGTAGCACGCTGGCATTCATTCTTCGATTTTAACATTTCACAGTTGGCTATAATGTGTCCAGCTTTGTAGCAGTAGAAACATGTGCGACCACTCCGTGGTGGTGACCCTTGTCCTGGTCCCACCGACATAATAGTTTTCTGTGTTTCATGTACCAAAGTATGAGAAAAAACAGCCTTGCGTGTTAACGAAAATTCTTCCGCCATAACAGCAGCTTTAATAAGTGAAACAACCTTTTGCTCATTTAAATAAGTTACGACTCATTCAGGTAATCGTCGCATAAATTCTACCAACAAAATAAGATCTCTCAGAGAGCTAAAGCCATTGACTTTAAAAGCTGTAACCGACTTGTCAAATAAAACCCCCTTTTCTCTAGCGAAGTCAACATATGACCGATTAGGAGCTTTTTTGTATTCTCTGAAACGCTGCCGGTAAGCTTCAGGAACAAGTTCATAAGTGTGCAAAACAGCTTCTTTCACCACATCATAGTTTAAACATTCTTTCATTGACAATTCAGCACACACATTCTGAGCCTTATCAGTTAATTTGCATTGCAACAACAATGACCAGATTTCTTTAGGCCAGCCTAACGACAGTGTGATGCGTTCCACCAAAATGCGCATCCACCTCGGTCTCTGGAAATTAAGGTAACACAGGGATAGCTTTAGTAATATCGAATCCCGAAGTTGGCACAGAGAATGTGACATGCGCCTGGTCTAGCTTTCTCGGCATAAACCTCACAGACTTCTCTGCCTCAAGCTCAAGCTGCCGGAGACAGACTTCTTTGTCTGCCTCAATCTCCATACACCATATAGCCAAACGTAACTCTTCTTTTCCCGGGCCTCCGCCTGCATTCGGGTTAAACGAACTCTCAACAGGGCATCATCAGCAGAACGCACACTCATGGGTGTTTCTTTGTCAAACAGGGAAAGACCTGGTGAGACCAGTGTGACTTCCGTCTTACCTCCAGCACTCACGCTCTGCACCCCATCCAAGATCCCATCACTAGGCATGTCAGCTGCAGCGTCAGATAAACCAGCAGTCACAGAATCAGGCAAAACCTAAACCCAAAATCTATCTTCAAAACAAATGGTGTCTGCCTGAAAACCCACAATGTGCTACAAAAACAAAAGTACTAGATTCAAGATTCAAGATTTTTATTTGCCATTTGTGCATGAGACCAGCAGTCCATGCACATTAGAATTCTTGTGCAAAGCTCTCCGAGTCAGGTTACATTTTTTGATAGGTAGAAAAGACAGGAAAAATAAAACAGAAAATAGAGCAGTCTTCTAGTAGTATATCAAATATAAAGATATATAAAGATATCACTGTACAAGAGGGTTATCTACAAAGGATTCTTTTTAAATACAAGTACTTCCACATTTTAATATTGCACATTTGAATATTTCACGTAATAGTATTGCACACTTTGAATATTATACATTTTAGTATTGCACATTTTGAATATTTCACATTACTTCTAATATTGCTACTTACGAATCAAAGAACGAACCAAAATTCACTAAAGTGTTAACATAAAACAAAGTTAACACTGAACACAAAAGGATTTTACAAAAGGTCAGAAAAGTAAGGTTAAACACGAAAATCTCAGGACACAAAAGTTTCGGAACCGAAAGGTTGTTTTCTCTCAGCTGTTCCAGGCCTTTTCAAAGATGGAAGGCGGGACATCTTGTGCTCAGCGTCCAATCCGGGACTCCAGTCACGATCGGCGAATCAGCTGCCAGTAGCATCGAGACGAGCCAATCAGCCGCCGAGAGTACTAAAAACACCAGAAAGCCCCAGAGAGATAGCAAAGAGAGGGAGAGAGAGAAAAAAACAATACGTGCACTGGCACGTCACAACGGGTTCTTCTTTTGAGTCTTGGTTCCTCCCTAGGTTTCTTCCTCCAGCTGAGGGAGTTTTTCCTCGCCTCTGTCACCCTTGATTTACTCATTAGGGGCTCGGACCTGGACTCTGTAAAGCTCCTTTGTGACAACCTGGTTGTAAAAAGTGCTATATAGATAAAATTAAGTTGTATTTGATTCATGAAGCCAACTCCATATTTATATTTCTCTTAATGTACTGAATGTAAAATGGTTTTGCCATCACTGTTGATTTTTCTGCAATCATTAATGCCTAAGATATCCAGTCTATAATCATCAAAAGCCTGTAGGAGCTGCACAAGTTGTCCAGTTTGGTTCAAAGTCCTGACATTCCACATTCCTGTCACGATGGCCAGGAAAGAATGGCCGAGACACAGCCTTGTTGCGTGGCGGATGGGCCCGGGCGTGACTGGCACGCGAGAGCTGGTAAAACACGCTGTTTATTCTGAGGACGCTCCAGTAAAGGAGTTGAGACCCGCACCTCACTCGCACACACAGGGGAGCTAGGGGTAGCTCAGAGGAGCGTGAGTACTCACGGAACCTGAGTAGGACTTGAGTAGGGACACTTGGCATGAAGCTTGTCACTTCAATGTCTGTGCGAGGTATACATACCTGTTACCTGCTTTTATACCTGACGTGCAGTCATTTCCGGTGCCTCGTGACTGCACATGACCCGGTGTGCGTGACAGTTCCATTGTTTGTGATGTGTTGGATTGTTTATGATATCAGGCATTGGACCCCATTGCTGGTTTGCTCCTTTGCCGTGATATGTTTTGGGACGTTGAAGATTGAAACTACCTTCATGACAATTTGATCAAAAGCATTTGAATTTTTCCTTGTTGTTCCAATAGCAGTTGAAAGATTTACAGGGTTGGGTTGAGTTACAAAATAAGCAGCACAAATAAACAAATGACAGCCCAAGAGGTTCTGGAACTCATCTTTGATCATGACAGTGAAATAGAGGAGGATGTGTCTGAGGATGAAGACCATCTTGTAGTCAATTCTGAGTCTGATCATTGTGATTATGAGCCAAATGAGGAAGGTGCTACTCATATTTCTCCAAGCAAGGCATTTAAATCCAAAATGGTGAAATATTGTGGTCTTTATCCCCAAATATGCGTGAGGCAATACGGCTGCAGAAATCATGAAAGGTCCACTAGGATAGCAGTGACTCACGTGACAGACATCAAGGCAGCTTTTGAGCTTGTCATTCTCAGCTCAAAAAAGAAAACTATTCTTGAAATGACAAATTTAGAAGGAAGGCATGTTTTGGGGGAAAAGTGGAAAGAGCTTAATAAAATGGATTTACCAGCATTTTTGGGGTCCTCATCCTCAACAAGTGTATTATGCTGATTGAACAATGACATGTGAGAGGTAAAGAACACCATTACACCAAATGTTAATT
This sequence comes from Phenacogrammus interruptus, assembly GCA_037974425.1. Classification (NCBI taxonomy): domain Eukaryota; kingdom Metazoa; phylum Chordata; class Actinopteri; order Characiformes; family Alestidae; genus Phenacogrammus; species Phenacogrammus interruptus. Next base: position 6,515 of record JBBPCW010294820.1, read on the forward strand.
GAAATGATTAGTAATTGAGTTAATAATGAGATATAAACACCGTTTATTGGGGGGTTTTGGTTTCTGACACTTTTGGCTAATTAAACACGACCCGGGTCAAACATTATTAGTGTTTCTGAGAAACGAACATAACAGGAGAGTTATTAGTAAGAGAGAGGGAACAGGTGCTGGTTGATGAGGGAGAACTCAAAAAAGTAACCATGGAAGTAGAAAAAGCCAAGGCTCTGTAACCGGGAAGGGTGGCAAGTACTCTAGAATCCGGGAAGGCCAGGGTGTGGCACACAGGAGCAGGCAGTGACACATAAGTACTAGGTGATATGATCTCAAAACTTAATACATGCTCTTATACACTCAAATAATGGAGATATTAGTTCATAAATCAATACAGATTTCTAAACAATAGGACATAACACTTCATAAACAACCTCAATGATCACTTTTAGACACTGCATGTACAAACAGTCCTATATTACAGAATAGGAGGAATTTTGTTAGAATTAACAAAAATAATAATGTTATTGTTAATAAATAATGTTATTAATAAGTGTTAATGAGTATTATTTGGTGTATGTGTTTTTATACACCAGAGCAAAAAAATATAAGTTCATAAACCACTTTACAAAACATCTATATATTACAAAAGGAGATTTTAGTGCATGAGATAAGCAGCAAAATTGTTATATGTTTCTCCCCAGGTTGTTCCAAACTGGAACTTTCTAGTTATCCCAATTCTCTTTTCATGTGTCACGTCCCATCACCGGCCGCTAGAATCCGCTACTTGCGTGTGTGTGAGAGTGAGGTCATTAGGTACTGAGTCAGCCCAGGTGCGGGAAACTGCAGGTAAGCAGACACTGGGAGGTGAGGTATCTAATGACATGTCCAACTGTCACTAATGAGTGTTTGTTAATGTTTATAGCCCGGCTGAGCCAGAGAGCCACAACTGGGAAAGAGTATCACTCTGATCCTTGCTGTGTGATTTGCAAGAGAATCCATATTCTCCTTCTGTGTGCCGGTGCAAGGGCACCTTTGAAACTGTATTGTTCTGCAGTGCTGTGAATCAACCTCTGCAAAACCATTTTTTTCTGCTATGCTGGTAAGGAAGCTGTATGTGCTGTATGTGCTGCTGTGGACTTGTGAACTTAAACCAGAGGGACTGTCCTGCTCCAGCTTGGGCTGAGGATCGGCTGAGGAACCTAATCTGGCGGAGTCACAGACAGAACACGAGGAGGGGAATACCAACGAGCCGGGGAGTGCAAGTGTACCGAGTGGCACTGAACTATCTGTCTTTCCCCCTTCTCTATCTCTCTCTCTGTCTGTATCTGTGCAGGAGTAACATGGTGAGCCGTGGTCTCGCATGGAGTGGGGCTTCCTACACAGTGCCCATCTCAAGGAGGAGTGAGAGGCTCTCAAACTGTGTGTGTGTGAGAGCTATCTGGGTTTCCTCGGAGAGAAGGTCCTCTGTGGAATCCAAGGGCTAGCATGTGACGCAGGAGTGTTGCGCGGAGTGAAGGTAATCCGGAGAAAGAAGACGTTTGTGATTGTTTGCGAGAGCTTGAACTTTAATTTCGAAATAAAGAAACCCTTTCTGGAAAAGCATGCTGCCTGCTGCTGTGTCCTTCCCCTCAGCCCCTGTGACATCATGGAGAAAATTCTGCATCACGTCTAAAGACAACGTAGAAATGTGCCGGTGGGATGGTGGGTCTGATTCAGTTAATGGTGTTGTGGTCTCACTGCTGATCTTTACTTAAAAAAATAAAGAAGATTGAAAAGATTCTTTGAAGCGACACCATAGAAAAACACTTTTGGTTCTTTGTTTTCCTCTAAAGAATGTTTCAGAGCACACAGTGGGAAAGTTCTTCAGGGAACCAAATCTGGTTCTTCAGTGGTACCATTCCGGAGAATCCTTTCGGGCACAAGTGACAGGAGCACAGTCCCCTGCTTCAGCAGTAAAGAGATGCACATACTAATGATATGCATGTTTGTACTTTTCTCCTGAAAGGAGGCGCACCTCAATACCTGCATAATTAAAGCAGAAAAAATGACACAGAGTGAATTTCAGAGAGAATATTATTTTATGATTTAAAGAGTTATAGCAGTTATCATCACCGGAGATTTGTGCTCAGAATGGTGAGCCTAGTGATGTTAGATCTTTTTGTCTCTGCCTCTGCCTTGGTGTAGGAGAACAAGAGCGACAGGGAGAGAAATAGATAGCGAGAGAAAGAGAGCTTAAAGCACATATCAGAATCTCCGGTGGTACACAGGGGAACTTTTCAGTGACATATTTAGAGCAATGAATGTGAGGATACTTCTGCGGAGAATAGTGTTGCAGAAGGCCTCACAGGCTTGCGAGACAACACACACTTGTAGGGTTGTGTGAGGAATTGGGGCATTGTAGGAGGAGGAGGTAGATGGATTGTTTTAGAAACATTCCAACATGCTATATAGTGTAAATACTTCATCTTTGCATTAACATTACTTATTATTATTAATCAGTGCAGGTTCATGGCTAGCGCATGCTAGCAACTCGATGCTCAGGCCGAGACAAAACAGCATCTTTCATCTTCCTGAAAGACATCCTGCAGCGTGCATGCCCGACTACAAATAGGTCAAACATTTTTAGATTTTTGAAAAAATTGTTTTGACACTCTCTTTCATAATTCAATGATATGTTGCATATTGGAGATTCTATAAGTTGCAAACAGACAAAAGTGGCTGTACTCCGTTTTACTTTAGAGCATTCACATCATTGCATTTTAGCCAACCTACAGGTGCTCTAAGAATTGTTTTAATTATCTTGTTTTAATTGTTTTAAGAATCTTATGATTCTGCTGCTTCTCATTATTTGAATTTATTTGAGCAGAAATAGTGTTATTATTGGTTGCCAGGTTCGGGAACGCAGGTGAGACTGATGCCGCTCCGTCTAGCATGTTTTTGTTTGGTATTTTTTAAAGTTTTATGATTTAATGTAAATATTCATCAGATATGCATATTATTGTATAGTCTATACATTTTACTATTGTTTTCACTATTTTTGATTGTGGCAAAACACCATCTCACTTCACTACTATGGCAAGACCAAAGCAGACTGCCTGCAAATCCACCGGCGGTAATGTGCCCAGGAAGCAACTGGCCACAAAGCCTGCTTACGGCAACCGGTGGTGTGAAGAAACCTCACCGATATGGGCACCGTGGCTTTAAGAGAGATCCGCCGTTACCAAAAATCTGCCCTTCCAGTGCCTGATGCCTGAGATCTCTCAAGATTTCAAGACCGATCTCCGCTTCCAGAGCTCCATCACCATGGCCCTGCAGGAAACCAGCAAGGCTAACTTGGTGGACTTATTCAAGAACACGAATCCACGCTGTGTGCCATCCACACCAAGAGAGTCACCATCAGGCCTAAAATATTCAGCTGGCCTGTCGTATCCGTGGAGATTGCACTTAAACTTACTGCACTTAAGGTCTCCAAAGAACATCTGAGGATAACACAATCCACTGTCTGCTTTACAAAAAGGACATAAAACATTTATTTGTAATATAATTTACTCTATTAAAATGATTAGAAACTCTTTTTAATTGAATTGATCTATTTTATTTTTATTTCTGGATAACTTCTGTAAAGTGAACTTCTGTAGAGTTGTGAAAGGTGCTTATAAATAAAATGTATTATTATTATTATTATTATTATTATTATTATTATTATTATTAT
>JBBPCW010294864.1:0-10218 GCA_037974425.1 Phenacogrammus interruptus
GTAGTAGTAGTAGTAGTAGTAGTAGTAGAAGTAGTAGTAGTAGTAGTAGTAGTAGCAGTAGTAGTAGTATTGTTGTTGTTCTTGCTGCTATAAGACTCATGTCATTGTCATAACTACTTTTATTATGGTATTTGTATGCTATATATACTTACCCCTTCTTGCAGGTGGCGATACCAACATCTGTCAGTTTCATACCAACACCTGAACAAAAATTAGGTCAATATTCCTGGTGAATGTGTCAAAGCAGTGGCAGAGCTAAACTAACACACCTGATCCAGTTAATCACTGCCTTTAGTAACAACGTGTTATGAAAGGTAAATATTGCAAGGTTGGATGTTTCCTGGCATGGTCCTTATTCCAGGATTTATAGAATATATTTCCATAACTTTTGTAGACTCAGGCTCATCAGGTATTTATACTGACGGTGATACTAAAAGTGAAAGGGATATTAATGAGTTTATCCTCCATCTTTACTGCTTTAAATCTTTAGATGAGATGTTGGGACATTGCTGTGATAATTTGATTGCATTCAGCCTTGAAAGCATTAATGAGGTCAGATACTGATGTTTGATGATCCACTATGCCAAAGGTATTGCATGGAGTGCCATTTTAGGGATTACTTTGCATGTTGAGAAATAAACAGTTATACGCATTTAGATCCCCTTTATGACCATAACTGAAAAAGAAGAAACCCACACCAGCCGGTTGCATTTTTCCTACAGATTAGGAAAAAATAAAAATAAGCAGTCATAAACTGTGTGAATATGATTAATTAGGAGAATAATGCCCAGATTATTCAATTACTAATATAGTTTCTAGTGATAGATCTAAAGCACAGTTCTTTGTCATATCAAATCTCTGAATCACACTAGACCTACTTTGACTCATCAGCATGTTACCCCACCCCACCCCACCCATAAACCCCAGATACTGAATACAAAAGACAGTAATGGTCTCTTACCCTGCATGTCAGTGACAAGAAGGTTTCCATCAGTCTGAGTGTACACCCAGTGCTGGAAAGCACAGCACTTTTGACCTGCCTCTGAGTCTCTCCTCATCAGATTAATTTCTTTCCCATCCTTCACAGAGTATTTCACAAAGTCTCCAATCAACTCCTCCTCCAGAGTAGCATATGGGATATTATTAGATGGACGGTGAACCAAGTAAATGGGGATGATCCTGGAAAACACATACAACAACCCTTATGAGCCTTTTGTTAAAAATGGCCTTGAGTGAAACTTGGTCTGAGCACCGTGTTAATAGTATGAATAGTGTTAACAGTATGAATAGACTTTTTAGAATTTAAGAAAGTGAAGAACTTTTGCACATCTTATTTATAAAAATGGTTCTGTGAAGAAGCCACTGAAAGGCTCTTCATGGAACCAGCAGTGGGGTATTCTATCAAATGGCCCCAAAGAACCATTTTGAGCTTTATTAAATAGCTTTATTCCACAGAGTAGACATGAAGAATTTAGGCTTGTGAAAAAGTCTGTCTATGGATGCTGGAGAGCTCTGGGTTAAAAAATGCTGAGGATGACATTGCACTTACTCTGGAACTTCTCCGAACGACTCTGTAGATTTGGCTGTGTTTGTGTAAGCCCTGATGTATTCTCGGGCTGTGTTCTGCACATAACACTCCTGAGGAAAACACAGTGACACAACATTTTCTACAATTATGTAACATAGCTACAGTGTATAATCATTGTGATATAGGCAATTCATAACTTCATAACAAATATCCTACAAAAATTGTATACATTCAATTCAGTTCAATTTTATGCATGTAGTGGAACAGCCTTTGTCCATAAGACACTTTCTAGAATAAAAAGAAAGTCCGTAGGGGCATAACTCTGCTGTATACAACATTGCAGTGTGGATATTATTATATATTTGTAATAATATACAGAAAATTATAATTATAACTATAATTGTAGCTGCATTTGGTCACCTATATAGTTTTTACAACAACTGTAAATGAGTATAAGTAGATGGACAAGAGTATAATAGTGTGTGTATATATACATATGTGTGTGTGTGTGTGTGTGTTTGTATAGATATGTAGATATGTATGTGTAAACATACATATAAGAATAGTTATATCTACAGTACAACTCAGTTGTGTACACAATAGTGTATTGTTATTGGCTCCCTATGTATATAAGTATATATATGTATATCAGGCTTTACTTACTTACTCACTTACTTATTTACTTACTTACTCATCTGAGACCATGCTCCTTCATTTGAATTGTGTATACAATTTGAATACAAATAAAAGTTCATAACCAAGGTGGAACAGCACTAAAATCATAAAGGAGATGATCTAGGAACATTCATAAAAATTCATTTGCCACTGTTAACTGTTTACTTAGTAGCATCTTTCTCGAATACATAACATTAACTATCCACTAACTTGATGTTAACTATCAGTACCCAGGTTAGTCAGCTTTTTATCCAATGGGTTCTTTATTTCATGGTTGTCATCAATAAATGAAAACTAATCATAAAAGCCTATAAATTACTTTAACAACAATTTTAAGAAATTTTCAGGCACCACTGTCATAGTTTGAACCATTGTCTGCTCCTATACAGCTCATATACTGTAATTAATTCATAAAAGCATGTGCCAAATAGCTCCCTCTCATGTTCAAAACCGTTCTAGCCCATGGAGGCATGAACTCCACAAGACCTTTAAAGGTGTGCTATATTATCTGACATCAACATTCATTAGTCCAGTAAGATGTGAGGTGTGAGGTGGTGTCTCCATGGATTTTAGTTTGTCCAGCACATCCCACAGATGATTTATTGGACTGAGATCTGTGGACACTCATGAGCTTATCCCACCTTGGAGAATTTTTTGTAGGTACTAACCACTACATACTGGGACCCCCACAGGGCCGGCTGTTTTGGAGATGCTCTGATCCAGTTGATCAAGTCATTTGTCATTTGATTTGTTAAAAGTGCCCAGAACCCAAGAACATACATATTCACTTGACGGGTGCCATTGTTATGAGATATTCAATGTTATTCCCTTTACCTGTCAGTATGTTGTGTCTGATTGTTGTACATGATTTTTTTTTTATTTTCTTGAACTAAACAAGTTCTCAGCAACATAGGAGATAAATTTCGGTCTCACCTCCACAGCCAGGTTAAAGTTTTTCTCAACGAGTTCCTCATTGTCTTTGGTTCCACAGCTGATGACATTGTGGACTTTGAGCACACAGGGGTGTCCAGGACTGAAGGTGGGCACCATGCCGGCACGTAGAGTTGTCCTGAAAGCTTTCCGATGCATGCCCTCCCCAAAGTGGTCCTTTTCTGTCACAATGCTGGCAGGCTGGTTCTCACCAAAGTACTGATCAGTCAGGATATTATCCTTAAAGAGCAGAGGAGCACAGTGTACATCCTCCTCTTCCCCCTGCACCTTCCTGCACTCTACTGAGGCCAAGAAAGAGAGAGAGAGAGAGAGAGAGAGAGAGAGAGAGAGAGAGAGAGAATAACATCTTACTGTTAATTAGGTTTGCTTCTTTGGTTTTTGACATATTAACCCTCCTATTCTCCTTGGGGTCAATTTGACCCCTTCAATGTTTATCACTCAAAAATGAATAGTTGCCTTTGTTTTGTTTACGAGAGGGAAAGAGGGGCGGGGTCACCAACATCAATCATTCTGCTTCATTCTGTGAGAGTCATGAATGTGCTCCCACATTAGAACAGATTTGGATGAAAGATTTGTAAGATACACTAAGTCTAAAACTGAAAGTTTGACCTGACGGTGGCGCTACAGGAAAGGTCATATCATCACCAAAACCCATTAATGTTCATAATCTTGTGATCATTAATGTTGTCAGAAAATATGAGAAGATTTGTATGAAAATTTTTCAAGATAAATGTGTTCTAACTTTGGTCTGATGATTTAAGTTTGGCCTGATGGTGGCGCTAGAGAACAGGTCAGCTTTCACTATCAAGGACTTAATTATGTATTTTACAAATAAACAAAGTGTCTGACATAAAACTCAGGCAACAATTTTCAGTAAATTATTTTCAAATATCTGGAGTCAAATTGACCCCTGAGGGTGAAAAGTGTTAGTAAATTTGATAAGAATAGGAGGGTTAAGTACAAAACTATTACTTTGCGGTGAAATAATAATAATATTCCATCCAGTTTCCATTTAAGTTTACTCTATACTCTATAAGAGTAAACAATAGCCAACCTGGTGTGTCATGGCTGGGGATGACAAGCTCCATGAGGACTGAGAAGAGAAGGAGAGAGATGTTAGATTAAGTTCATTTACAAAGTCTTCTCTGAAAACAGATGTCCCCTCGGCTCTGATTTTGAATTACATGGTTCTGTTTAGCTCACAAAATACAGGTTACATGTGAGTAGACCCATGGGTGATTAATTACAAATTATATTCATTGACCATCTGAGTGAGAGTGCTGATCTGAGGTTAGTTTGTACTCTTCATGAAAATCGAAAACAGAAGTTATCCCAGATCATTGTTCTCGACCAATGAACGTCAACTTCTGTGACCGTAATAATAAGAGAAGCGCATTAATGATTAAACAATTCTCTGTAATGTCTTTACAAAGATATAAATTGCATGTAGAGAAAATTACTGGAACCAGGGGTCACAATGTCTTCACACAATCTCTTTTGTTATTTACTTTGCAAGTCCACCTGTGAACCTACACTTGTTGTCTGGGTTTTATATGAAATTGAATTAAAATGTTTACATTCAATTTTAAAGTATTTATTGTAATAGTGCTAAATCTAATCTCCTTACCTCATAACATCCTGTATTTAATTTCTTCAATAGTTCCTATCAACAAAAGTCAACCATTGTGACTTGGCGAGTTTCTCAGAACCACTCACTGAATGTTCTGAGAACCACTACTCTGGACTGGCCTCAGATCTTACCTTCAGAGGTGAGGTGGTACTCTGAGGTGGACACAGAGCCAAAACAGCCACTCAGACTGCAGCGGTACATGCCCAGGTCCTTACTACAGGCTTTCAGAATGGACAGAGTGACACGGCTGTCATCACACACTCTACAGAGAAATTTAAATATTCAGCACACACAAAGAAAACACAGGAAATGTCATGCAAATGTGATCTCAAAAAGAGGAAATTCTCCCTAATATATTCCCCTCAATGACCACTTAATTTACCTTGTGGATCTATTGTATAGGTATACAGTGTTTGTAGCTTATTTGCTACAGTCCTCCAGCACATATTCTCTGCACTGCAGTGATGCAAACATGGCATGAAAGCATGTGTGATGGGTTTTCACACAATTTAACAATACTGCTTTGTTCAGAGTATTCCCGAACACAAAAATGTTTTTTACAAACTGATCTCTAGTGATAGACAAATGAAATCCATTACCATTTCAGTGTCTCTGTCATGCTGAGAATGATTTACCACTCAAATAATTCCTGCTTACTGGTGGTCCTGACCATTGACCACTGATGAGCAGGTTGAAAAAGATAAACAAATGATGCAAATAAACAGGTGGACTACAGTTGGTTATCGTACCTGAGTGCACCTCTTTGGTAAGTGGAGCTAATAAAATGAAAAAAGTAGTGTAGACACAAGATGTACTTCATGAATAACCTACTTTTTATGACTAAAATCCCTAATAAACTGATTTGGAAGGACATAGGTATAATATTAAGCAGTCTTCAGCAAACTCCATGCAAAAACTTCTGTGTTGCTTTAAATCTCATGGACGTTAAAATATTTCACACAAATTCAGTAAGTCGTAGAAATGCTGCACTTCTACAAGTTTTTAAAGGTCCTCAGAGATCATATGTGAGCTATTTTGAGAAGCTGGCCAAACTGAATCATGCGGTTACATAAAAAGTGAACATAGCTCCCTTTTGTAAGTTATGGCTGAATCACAGCAGTGTTGTTCAGTCAGACACCTGCCAAAAATAAAAGCAATACAAGGAAGAAAAAGACCACAGCACCATCATGTGGTTAAAAACACCCTCTTCTGCTGATGCACCAGTAAGCATTCCACAGAAATAATAGCCTATCCAGTAATATTGCATTTACTGGTGTATTAACATTGCAGAAGATTGCAGCATGGTAATGAACCTCTAGCCAATCACAGTGTTATTTACTAAGTATCCTGACCAATCATAGTTGCAGATGAGTGCTTCTGGGGCCTATTAATGAATAAAAATAGTATAATGTGCAGACAAAAGTAAATTACTTTGGTCAGAACATTGAAGCTCAGAAGACTGGAGGTAAATATACTACCATATTAATGATACTAACTATATATGTTTTACTGATTTATCAGTACAGTATACATAGTTCAACTTTAATATGCTACATTAAAGTTTCACCACACATTATAATTATTTCAAGTATTGACCTTTACTGGTGCAGTACTAGCCCTGCAGGGCAAGATAAGATTGTGGAAAAATCAGCCTCCCACGTATCTTTAAACACCCTAATTCCTCTTGGCCATGCTCTTTTTCTGCTCAAGTCGTTTAGCCCAAATTCAAACCCAATGACAAGAATTTTCAAAACACAGTGGTCAGTTTTTTCCACATCACATTTTCCCTGACTGTATTGTTATAAGTATGAATTTGCAGAGGAAGCAAACTATCACTAGTAATTCATTTTCACCTTCATGCAAAAATTACTTCTAAAGTTAAAGAATTTAACTTTAACTGAAGAGTTTAACTTTTTTTTTATTTTTATTGTATGTCAGCTATGCTAACAGATAAATCTATGAGCTAATGACAGAATTCTGGTAGGTTTAGCAATGAGGACAAGTACACCATAAGCCCCTACTTGTGAAGCTCTGCCTTCACAACATGCTAATTTGTGTAGAAATCCACATTTAATCCAAAATGTCTCATGGTTGTCCTCATTCGCACTTCCAAGATCACATGTGGCCCTGCCAAACTATTGCAGTAATACAAACTGCTGTAATGTTTCCTGATTAGGACTTTCAGTGGTGTAGTATCCACTTACATTTTATTCCATTACATTATGCTTCCCCTGAGTGTTTATGGCACACAAGCATGCAGCAGGTCATAAAGGCCAGGGTGGTTAAGAGCTGGCCATTGTGTCAGTTTATCTCATGTCTGTGACAAGACCACCCTATCACATGTGTAACTACACTACATGCTATAAGTCCACTAAGTCAGATTGCAAGCAGCCAATATTATATATTTATTTTTATCCTTAGCCACGGAAGTTTGTTCCATTGTTGCTGCAGTGCTGTGCTCCTACTCTAGTGTGATGTTTTTATATCAGTTGTCCTAGAGACCCTCTAGCCTGTACATTTTAGTGCTTTCCTTGCTTTAACATGCCCAGTTCTACACAGTTAGCGATCGTTAATGAGCTGATCAGGTGAGGAAGGAGCAAGGAAATTTTAAACAGTTTTATCCTTTGATTTTCTACACACAGACTAGGACTTCCCCTATCACATAATACCATTGAGCAGTTTATAATTATTATCTAATTTTTACTACAGCACACCTGTTTGTGTTGATCGAGCCCTCAGGAACATCTAAATGTGTCAGATTGATTGCAAGAAAGGTAATAAAGAATGAAGTACTTGTGCAGCAAACTGCTTCTAATCTCTTCACCAGTAGTGTAGCTCCTTGATGTCTGTTGTGGAGGAACAAACAGAAGATAGCTACCTAGTGTCTATCACTCTTACCCCCTCTTATTCTCAGACAGGACCATTCCCTCTTTGGTCCATTCGATGGTAGAGTCTGCTGCAACTGGGCTGAACTGGCACCATAATGAGATGCTCTGAGGGTCATCGGGCACTGGAACCACCTGGATCTCAGCTACCACAGTGGGAACCACAACTGCAAAAAGTGCTTATTTAAGTGTTCGTTTTGCTAAAACAAAACACATTCTGCTCCATTGCTCAGCATCATATTCATCAGACCACACACTGAAACTATTTTGGCCCAAAGGTAGAAGGATCTGAGTGCTGGCATACCAAGAAGGGGGTAAAATATGTGGTCTTTTTAAGCTGTTCCTTCTATTTTGTCGATTTGTAAAAAAAAAAATGTTAAGCTCTAACAGTTTTCAGCTTCAGCATTCTATTCAGTGTGTTCAGTTAATGTAACAACAACATGCCTATTGATTAACAAATCCCTAGCCCAGCTGTAAACATTACCTTCTTTAGGTGTCCCGAACTTCTGTTTGACAACATCACTGTATGCTCTTTTAAAGACAACCTCCTCTTCTTTCTTTTGCCGGAATATTGCAGGTAGCTGTGGTCTCATTCGTACTGGAGCAGCTGTGTTTTTTTCCTCTGAGATCCGTCTGCGTTTGACAAGGTCATCGTCCAGAATGCCATGAGTGCTTTTGGATTCTTGACTGCATGAGGCTGTCTTTGCAGTGTTGTCTTTAATGGCCCCCGTCTCCTCATGCTGCTTCAGTCCACTGGCCTTGGGTGGGCTGATAGTGCTGACAGTGTTTATTGTAGAGATCAGTGGCAGCGCTGGCTTCTCATGCACTTTCCCTGGTTTTGGGGCTGAAGAAGTCACATGTTCCTCACTTTTAGCCTTTGTGGCCTTGGACCATGCTCCATTTCCTACTTCGGCAGAATGTTCACTCTCTTGCTTAGGCATCCCATGCTTCTTCTTCTTCTTCTTCCCCTGGGATTTTGACATTACTTTCTCTGTTATTACAATGGTCTCAATTACAGTCACCGTACTGTCCGCAGAGCCATGAGGCTCATTTTCCACTTCAGCATGTGGTTCCACTTTCTCCTGCTTCTTGGTTGTGGTGCCAAGCTGTTGGGTCATGTTTTCCTTGTGCTTGGTGCGTGTTTTCCCCTCTGTGGATGTCTTTGCAGTATTGTGAGGCATTTCTGCGAGTAGTTTCTCTTCACGGCTATGTTGTTTCGGGCAACACAGCACTCCCTGGTTACCTCCCACACTCGTATCCTTATTAAAGTTCAGAATGTCATCCAAGTCTAGAGTGACATAAGCGACACGCTTTTCCTCAGAGACCATATAGCGCTGGCCTGTGAGTAAGATAAGCTTGGAAAGTTCTTGGCTGATGTCACTGGCTTTTTGTGTCTCTGTTTTGATCTTTGTTTCTTGAGAGGAAGTCCCTTCTGAGTCTCCACAAGTTGAAGGTGAACTCTGTTCACAGTTTCTCTCAGAGCAGGTGTAAAATTGGTCATCTGAGGATTCCTCACCACTTACTTTGTCGCCAGTCTTGGCTGGTAAACAACCTGTATGATCTACTGTAAGCGCACCAGCAATCCCTATGAGGGATGGTTTTGATAATGTATATGGACTGAGCTGATCTTCTTTCAAATCATAGAGAGGGTGGAAAGACGTTCCAGTGCTGATTGGTGCAAACGGCATAATAAACACTGGATCTTCAGGTCTACTCTGTTGTTTCTGCGTTGTTTCTGGCTCCTGTATGTTGAAACCCACATGTGACCAGTTCCCCTCAGTGTGACAAGGGGTGTGTGATGTGCTAAGGCAAGCTGTATCCTCACTTTCTGTATGTGTCAGATGTTCTGATTTGGAAGGCAGTTGAGGAGAATGTGCGTCAAGACAGGTGCTACACACATATCCAGCTGTAGTATCCTTATCGCTGGGGTAACCTGAGAAGCTCACAGGACCATAATTCCTTACATTTTCCTCCTGAAAGACTGGTGACGTGTGGGACGTTCTGTCTGATGTCACTTTCCAGACATCCTTTAAAAAAACACCCATAAAGGTCAAAGAAACATTCAATAGTCATCCATAAGGGGCAAAAACTATTTACAGAGAGTTGCAAAATATTTAGGAAAACTGGAGACTGGCCAAGGAATATAAAGTCTTTGTTAAGGGTATATTTGAGGAACTGCAACATTTCATATAATAAAAATATTAAGATGTAGTAAACTCTTTGGTCTAGAGAAATATATCATATTCATTCACACTCATGGAGAATGGAACCAGAGGTCCAAAACACTGAATGCCTTAACAACAAGTGTTTAGTTTTTTATACCTAATTTTTTTTATTATCCTTTTATAACAGTGAGATATATGGTGGGAGTTATAAAACCATTAAACATATTTTCATAGTACCAGAGTAACATTCATAAAGAACCTGTAGCACATGTAAATGTTTCACATGCTGATTCTATTTATTATGACCGATGTGGACACACACACACACACACACACACACACACACACACACACACACACACACACACACACACACACACACAC
>JBBPCW010294903.1:0-10215 GCA_037974425.1 Phenacogrammus interruptus
AGAGAGAAAGAGAGAGAAAGAGAGAGAAAGAGAGAGAGAGAGAGAGAGAGAGAGAGAGAGAGAGAGAGAGAGAGAGACTTTTGATTACAAAACCAAGCTTCTCCAAACCCACCAATTTAAGACATTTAGTGACACTCAGCAGACAGAAAAAAGGAAATCATCCAAGCAAAGTGAAAGCCAAACAGTAAATAACACAGCAGGCAGAGGAGAAATAAATAATAAAATATAAAGAAAAACTCTCCGCTGACAGTAAATGACAATACGCTTAAGCACTTCATCCATATTCATAACCTTCGTCTCTCTCTCTCTCTGACACTAAGGAATGTCAGATGTGTCCCGACATGACCAGACTACAGTTTAGCTGAGGACATCTCTTACATAGAAAATTTGGCGAAGTGAAAAGACAGTTCACTTGTACTTTAAGCCAAGGGTGCCCACAACTGCGCTGTCCAGCACAGTTAGATAAGATGTGTCTGAGAAGGACCAGTCTCATTGCCTGAGACTGGTCCTCCAGAATCCCTGCTTTAAGTAATACAATCAAAACAGAAGAGTATGAATGGGCCTGGGACAATGATTTTAACATTTCACCATGTAAAAAGTAAACTAAACCTCCAAAATCCATCTCAAACATTCTTATCCAGAGCCGCTTATATTTTTAACCAAGTTTTTGTATTTAACCAAGTTTTATCTACTGCACAAAACAATCACTGTGTTATTTCTATAAATACTTATTATACAAAGGCTACGAACGCTGATATGGTCTCAGAAATGTGCACATATTGTTTTTTCCTCAATAAACAGGCAAAGCCTTTAATGCTGGCAATCCAGCCAATATATTCATAGAAATATTTTGAAAAGATCCTCAAATATAGTAATGTATGAAGTAAAAATACGTGGTCAACAACCCTGATAGTGTACGTCTATATTCCAGAGAAGTCGAGTCCCAGCCACAATCCGCAACATGCTAATGAACTTCTTTCGAGGTCCCTGATTGACTGGAGCAGTAAATAAGGGCATTCGAGATGCAGGTTGGAACTCAATATGGCAGGAAAGTAAATCTCCCAGGCGAGGGTTTGTGACCACAGCTGTATGCTTTACTTGGTATATCATCACTTTCATGAATGTGTCTTTTATGCTATGAGCCGTCTCCAATGGAATAATTAGGGTGGGATGAAATACAGCACATTTCTCTCTGAACAATCAACCCTTCATGCCTGCTTCACCAGGCCTGCATGAAATTTTTAAATTCCAAACACCACAAAATTCAAATTGCCTGTTGAATAATGTATTTTGGAATGGCAGCTGCATCTTGCTGCCATGATCCTTGAGATCCTTAACCTTTGATTTAGCAAACGGAAAATATATTATTACCACAACGTCCTCCATTGAACATATTACCCCTGTCCTCCAGGAGCTCCACTGGCTTCCAATCAAATATCGTATTGATTTTAAGATTTTACTGCTTATTTAATCATAAATAAGCGTAAAATGTGTAAAATTTGTAAGGTGACGGTTCTGTCACACGTGAACACACCACATCGCACGGTGTGAACAGCACAAAAATCTTCCTCTGTATTAAACCCATTCACCAAGAGAAGCAGCGGGCAGCCAGGAACACAGTGCCAAGGAGCAGTGTGTAGGGACAGTACCTTGCTCAAGAGTAGCTCAAAGCTACCACTAGGAGTTTTGGGATTCGATTTGCTTTCTTTCTTTAAATCATGTCTTTAAACTCATGAATATTCTTTTTGCCCCCAGTTTTAATGAATGTACCCTATGAAATAATTATTACATTTGTCTTAATTACTTTACATAATGTTATTTTGTTTGTTCTTGTAAAGCATCCTTGAGATCCTTGAAAATCGCATTTGAAAATGCTTTCTTCTTATTGTTATTATTATTAGTAGTAGTAATAGTGGTAGTAGTAAAAGTAATCTTGGCATATTGGCTTTTGCATGAACACACAAATGTGGCTCTTGTTGTTTTCCTGACAGTTGAAGGATCTTGCCTATGCTACATATCAATGGATGTTTGGTATTAAAGGGCTAGTAGGGATAAGCCCTAACATTCTGTCATTCAAAAATGTGTAAAATATTTGCCATCCACGCCAAATGCTGTTCAGCCCACCCCTATCATTCAGACTGGGTAAGAATGGACAAGTGGTCTAATTATTTTATGCACACTGGTAAAAGCGTACTCTGTTTCATAACTTAACATCGAAACAAATTTCCAAACACTTGAAACCCTTTGCATGGGCTTTGAGGCCCATAAACCCGTCTTAGATGCAACTTGTGACATTTTACCATTCTGAACTCTTTTGTTTTATTCCAGCACATTCTCAGTGAATGCTACAGAAAAGAAGAATTGAAAAGAGCTTCTCCATGAGCTGAACACTTTGAATGAAATGCTTTGAAGTTTCAGCGACTTCTTCAGAGAAGAATGGAACCATGACAAAGTCCTTCCATTGTTAGGTGGAGAGCATGATGGCTCCTCTGCGGCTGCTCTGAAGGCACAAGCCCGCTGTGAGCCAAGTCGATGATTTCAGCCTCAGGCTCTGTTTGTGCCTGGCATTTACCCTGGCATGAGGACAAATGGCGTTTTATTTTGGTCCCGGGCTCAAAGTGCCATCTAGTTTCACTTGGCTGATCTCAATATTGACACAAAGCTGAGATGTGTGAGATCAACATCAGTTCAATTACGTAATAATGCTCCCTCAAGATTGAACCAAAACGTTTTCTCAAACATCACAAGTCTAATAGCCTCATTTGATTATTTTGCCTCAATTCTGAGTATTCATGCATTCATTTAACGTTGGCCCAGATTTACTTGATCAAATGTACAGACAAAGTTCATACCGCGAGATGGAATAATCTTGTAGCTCCTGAGCAAAATTAAAGATAAACTAAATGTCAAACTAACGTTTTGCCATATTTACCTTACTATTTTGGCCTATTTTTGGGCTACTATTGGGGACACTGTCAGCTCAGTGCTATGAACAGATTTATTCTTTTGTTCCACTTTATTTGTTTTAATTCAGGTACACAAATAAAAACATGTAAAAAAAATCAGTAACTTCCAATTCTGAAGTTTGATAGACAGTTCCTTTTATTTCTTTATTTTTCAAAATTATTCCTTATTTTCTGAAAGAAATAATGCAGAAACATGCTTTTGGTTTTCTGATATCCATGGTAATCAGGTGGAATGCTTTGCTGATGACCACAAAGTATTCGGCAACTGTCTGGAACAGCAAAAAATTTAGCAAACAACTGAATATGAACAATTTTTAACAACAAAAACACACTACATTGTAACTGATCTTCATGCATTATTAACTGGATTTGTCACACGGAAAGTATCTGAAATTTGAGGTCAGTGTTGGTATGTGTCTGAAATAATTTGTGGTCCTATAATATTCCAAAAAAACCCTGCACAGGTGAAGCATTAACTAAGTAACTAATTTTGATCAACCTCTATTATGTGGCACCCGCACATTCAGTCCCAAGGAAAAAAACAACAACAAACAAACAAAAAACAACAAATTCATTCAGTCTGCCACACAGTTCATCAAGCATCACTTTTGTCTAATAAAGCGCAACATGCTTTTATTCTGCTTTCCTGCCTGCAAAAATTGTCAGCTACATCAGGCAGAAATATCAATCTCTAAACAACCTGACTGTAAAATACTACAGACTATGAGTCTGGCTGAAAAATAGCAGCATGCTGAGTCACTGTTGACCAGCTTGGATCAATTGTATGAAAAAGTTTTGTTCATTGTATTGCTTAAAGCAAGTTATACTGATCCAAATGAATGAAGAGCTAGATGAGGTTTTAGCGGGTTCAAGGAAGTGTTTTTATAGAAAGGGTGACTATTGGCCTAACAGAATTAGCATTCTAGCTAACAGACATAGAAGAAGAGAAAGAAGAAAAAGTAGAGGAAGAAGAAGAAAACAAAGACAGCGAAAAAGAAAGGGCTGAACTGCTATAGGCAGCATAGATGGAAGGCTGTTCATGGTTGTGGTGTTGCAATGAATTCACATAAATCCAAAAAGAACCTTCAGTTCTTTTTTTGCTGTCCTGTGCTAAATATTTTCATCCAAAGAGACAAATATTTGGCCACTTGTCGGAAAGTCTAATAAAAAATCTTTCTTGTTTTATGCAGCAAAAACAGACATTTATTTTAATTTTACACAATGATTTTCCAGGCTATTTTTGTTTATTTATTTAAAAAGTCTGCCACAAGTTCTCTCATGTAACATTCCTGTGTTTACAAATGGACATATAAGCACAGAAACTACCTCAGTAAAACCTTCTATACATAGCAACTAGAGACATTATTCCAATTGTGTATGGTGGGCAAAGATATGATCCCATGCCACCTATTCTACTATTTTTAAATTAAATATCCAAACATTTCATACAAGATATCACTAAGCACAGACACACACTTTACAAATAGAAACAAGACTATGGATTGAAATTAAAAATAATAAGTCTTGCTATCATTATTGAATTAAAATGATGTCCTTTCTGCTGAAGCTGCTGTAGGTAGCAGGCGGGCATTAGGACCCAGGCGAAGCTACACGGCACTGCTTGTTAGCAAGTAGCAACCGGAGCCCGTTCAGTAATATTTCTCTGGTAGTGCCATTTGTACTCAGTTCAACAGAACAATACTATGAGTGTCCATAACTGTTCACTGCTTAACTTTACTTGTTTCCTTAAGTGAAAGGAAAGGTTTGGTGAAAAGTTTTCAGCCCTTTATACACTCTAATTCCTTCCTACAACCCTCGGGGCTAAACCCCCCCTTGTCTTTCCGCAGCACGTTAATGCAGATAACAGCCAACCACTAGTATAAATCATCCTATATCTCACCAGTAATTATGGTGGATTACAACCTATCTCCACAAGAAGTTGAATCTAACCAAGAAAGCAATCAAAGCAATTTTTACTAATGTTTGCAAAAGCTTCATAAAAAATGAAAATATTGTTGATCTACTGCAGCTTACTTCCTAATCCGTCACATCTTTCATGGGGAAAGACTCTCATTCAAAGAGCTGAGAAACAATGATGCTTTCAATTCGACTTGGAATTCTATTCCAGTGGTGGTACGGCTGGTCCAGCAGGGTTAATGTGGCCTAATCCATTCAATTTCCCCAAAGTCAAATCCCTACTAAAGCATCATTATTCCCTAAGGTCTTGAGTGCAGGCCTAAAGGAGGCCCTTAGCTATTAGATAAGCAGCAGGAGGGAAAAGTGCCCCAGAAATATGAAGGGGTTTTAAATCATTCTTCAAAAGGTATCATATTTTGAGAGCTCAGAATATGTATGTGATTAATTTTGCTATTTAATTTTGAGTGGTGGTGTTGTATCGGCCGGTCACACTTATTTTTTTTGTCCAGCCCTAAAAATAAGTGTGTTATTTCATATGCTATTTGTGTAAAAGAGCATATGATGGTGTAGTGTAGCATTATATCCTTCAGCCCAAACATAACACAACATGCATCACACAAATGCATCATATAACAACCCAGAATTAGTGTAACTCTTCCCAATCTTTGTTCAACACAAAATGGACCTTGTTACTCGGAGCCAATCTGAGGTCACATATCTAAAAGCCAGATATCTGTCTCAGTAACTTTAACTCTTTAGTTCATGTCCTCCTCATTGGATGAGTCATCAAGTAACCCATTCTCACTCCTGTGTAAGTAACTTTGGCATCCAGTGACTTTTAGCACACTTCAGTGGGTTGAAAATTGCATCAGTTTTACTGCATACAAAGTGCTTCCTTGCACCGATCACACACGGAACAAAGGAGCTGTATTTATATACAGACACACAGCAAAAAAGAGCAAAACAGCCCCTAAGCCTTTATCTCACTCTGAAATGTTCAACTGCTTGCCTTTTCCATTTAGCACAGACCTGTCACAAATTCTCTACGTCCTGCAACTCCTAGATCTTATAGATACTTCAGACCTGGAAGGTTCTTGTTATTCAATAAACTTTAGAAATACTGAATACTGTTGATGGATTTCTGCCATGTATTCTTCATTTTCTCAACAAACTGACTTCCTTTCCTTGGTCCTATCAGTGTTTGACCTCCCTGTGGTCCAGGTGATTGTAAGGTCTTGAACGATAACAGGCTGTTTGTTCTTCCCCGTATGAAATGAGTGCCTTTCAGGCGACACTGAGAGATAAACCTAGGAAGATAGCTGAGTAAATTTAAAAATGATTGGGCCAGATTTAATCTCTCACTCTGAATTGCCATGCCAGGCACCTGTTTTCGGTTCCTGTCCATTATACCATGGTAACACCATTAGGTCTCATCATCACTCAGATGGAGAGGAGGCAAATGCAGATAAGCTCAGACAAACCAAACCCGATCCGGCCAAACTCCTTCCTTCGCAGATGCAAATTGCGCCTTAAAAAAGTGGCATGCAAATTGATGTGAAGTGAGAGCGCTTGTTTAAATACTGCATTACACCCTCAGGTAACACTCCTCGATAGTAAACAGCATCAACACCGCTGCAATTTGTCAGTCATTATCCACCCACCAGACCCGCAAAGTCAGACACATTCCATAACAGCATCAGCTTCAATAAAAGCCACCATCAGGCACTGAGATGCACAGAAATATGGAAACGAGCCAGCTACCGAGAAATACAGGCTGCATAATCGTAAACCTTTATAACAATCACTATATATTAGATACAATTCATTCTAAATGTAGAATTAAGTTTAGAAACATTATTCATTCACTGCTATAAATATATACGTATATATGTATGTTAAAACTGTCCAAAATATTCAATATTCCTTCCTCATTTAATTTGGTGAAGGAGGCACTTTATCATTGCACCCCTCTGTGTTTGGAAGACGGTCATAAATGCTGTGCCAGGGAATACGCCCACACTGACTAGCAGGATTGGGGTCAATTCAAGAATGAATAATTCCAGTTCAAACAAAGAAGTGGAACTGGAATTGAAACTGAACATTTGATTCCACTACTGTGGTTCCCGTTGTAGGAACTGGTTCAACAAAATGATCCTTTTCAGAGAAATTCAGAAATTTAATTAAAATTATAGTCCAGACCACAAATCAGATTTTTAAAACCTTTAAAAGCAATCCAAAGTCCAACAAAAAAACTCTCTAAAGCTCCTCTTACACCTTGATTGGCCTATTTTAACACCCCTCGTTCATTAACCTCTAGGTGAGGAACTCTGGGAAATCAAATTTTGGAAAATGTTGGACAGCAATGTATTCATACAATTATTTTCATATGTTTGGAATGTATGTAATTCTGAATATTTAATGTACATTATTAAGTAAATCAAGTCAAATTATCTTATTAATTATAAAATAGTTTAGGAATTTATTTCAGTTAAGTTCTGTTTCCAATTCCAATTCCATTCCCCCTCAGCTGAGTGTAAATTCCAGTCCCAGGAAGTGAATTGGAATGTACTGTTCACTTCCAATTCATTTCATGAATGGTGACGAAACCGTTGGCTAGCATCATGGCCCGCGACGGTGGAAGAAATCGGACCACCCTACTTATCCGGAGAGAGTATTCCAAGCCTCTGATGATTGGGCCAATGATCAGACAGATGCAGTGCGAGACAGTTTAGAGAGAACGGTTGTGTAGAGAGCTGCTGCTGCCTCTTGCTACCACCAAAGGGCATCCTGGTCTCGGTCTCTCTCTCTCTCGGTCTCTCGGTCTCTCTCTCTCTCTCGGTCTCTCTCTCTCTCTCTCTCTCGGTCTCTCTCTCTCGGTCTCTCTCTCTCTCTCGGTCTCTCTCTCTCTCTCTCTCTCTCTCTCTCTCTCTCTCGAATTATGGATCACTAGATACACTTGGTCTGCTGGCTTGGCAAGTCAATTTTGCTCAGTTACTAAATATGCCAGACTTGCTATAGCCCCTCCACTTTATGCTGGTTTCCTCTTTGGGCTTACTTTATTTTTACTTGCAATCATTTTCCTAGTTTGGTTCCAGATGGTCTAGTTTTCACATAGTTTTACTCTGGTTTTCCTTTGGGGATCTTTTTTTCTTTTCGTTTCTTTTTCTTTTCTTTTTTAACTAATTTATTTTTTGGAAGAAGTTTAGTAGCCTGACATTTGGATCTACTTCCTCCGTTTGCTCCCAGTGATACAGCAAGACAATTTCCACCTCTTTTGCCAGCTGTAACAAAAAGACCAAGGACTAAAGGAATGTGGGGGCAGCTTTTAGACGGGATCCAGGATCTGATGTGACAATATTACTCTGCATTCCTCAATTCCACTGGCTTTTAAAGCACTGTTTCGGAATTAATTACCATGTCAGCCCGTGTCAGCCTCTGTTATAGAAATTTAGAATTATCTGGATGATCTCTTTAAGCAACATGCCCAAACTAAACCCAATCACCAAATTCTTTCAACAGTTATGAATGATTGCTGTCTCTCAGAAGAAGGGAACTGCTGTGCCCACCTTGTAACTTAGCTTGCTAATATCTGAGGAAAAAACATAGACAAAAGGGCAAAGGAGTGCTTCAGATGTCTTCCTTTGAGTTAAAAACACCAATAACAATGACAACATGAATCTCTCCAGCACACACCTTCTTCACTACTAGCTGAAAAGTACTCCCATTTATTGGAAGTTTTTTTTTTTTCCCAGTCTATTCAGACTGTTCTGCTTGGCTTGTTGTATGGGGGCTTTGGTATTGGTTGAGGGGTGTCGACTTGACTGGTGACTGACAACACCACAAAAAATCCACTCAATCAAAACTGTGCTCTAAGTGAAGATTCTCAGTTCCGGGACTGTCGCTTAAAATGTCTGCAGTGTAGGAGCAGCACGATTTCTATTGAGCTTTTATATCCACCATCATTTCAATCCCCAGTCCCAGAGGTTCTTCCCTATGTGATCAAGTGGTAAATTGGTGGGCTGAACCAGCCATTCTCCCAGAAATGCCATGTTAACTCAGACAGGGGAGTTCAGCTGGAAGGACTCCTCACAGCCAATGTAGGGGACAATCCCCACTGGATAGATAAGATGGGCATGCAATATTTCAGTGCTACCGAATGAATTATCGAAGATGCTGACATTTCAAATAATAGAGACAAGCTAGTAACTGACAGAAATTGCTAAACTGCTTTAGCATTTTTGGCATAGTAATATAGCTAATATTAATTAAGTCATTTCCGATATATGGCTTTGGAGAAAGATCTCTATCCCCAGATCAGAGTGGAGCATTTTTTATATGAACAGCAAGTGGGTCTGAGTGGTGGGAATAAAATATGATGGAAATGGAAATGATCTCAATGATGCACGCTAAAGACATAACGTCATGGAATCTTTTAGTTGATCACAATCGAGGGCATCAACATCAGTCAACCTACCAACTCCTGTAGCCAAGTGATTAAGATTTGAGGATATGGATTTAGATGTCAGGATATGGGACATAATTAAAACATTTTGGACAAGAAAAGTTAATTTACTGCTTTATTGAAAGTGTTAAAAAAACATCAATTTCAGATTATATTTACCAGTTTGCATCTTGTCTTTGGAATCAGGTCGAAAATATTAGAAGAAACTGTATGAGTGTAGGAAGGGAGAGAACTGAATGGCATTAGATTTAAGACAGAAGATCAGATTGGCCCCCACCACCCCAATGCACTGCAATCTGTGAATGCATTTAAATGTTTTCTATTCTACTATAGATTTCCTCTACAGTGTTATGACTGTTCCAACTCTTATCCATTGATCTGCATAAACATAATCAGCCTTGATGTATTTAGGCACCTAAACAAGTTATTCTTGTTCATCGTTTGGGGGCTGGGGTGGTAAGAGGGTAGCTCATAAGAACTTTCCAGAACATTTCTGTACAAACAAGTACAAGAGAACAGATGTTACTTTAACAGAATCGCTCATATCAAACAGATCTGTGCTCAACGTTATGCAGCCTAAAAGATAAATGGCAGCGGAGCACAGCATCATCATCAGCTTATGAGAGGAACGGTGTCAGAGTACAGTTGGATTCCAGGAGAAAGAGGGGGAGTTGGACTTGAAGCATTGGCTCAAAGCCATGATAATAAGTATGTATTAAGACAAGTTATAAGTAAAGATAAGTTAATTTGCAATCTTGTAGAAAAATCTCCTAATTATTGGGATGTTGGAGAATGGTTATTAGAGAGAATGGTCTACATTAACAATATACACTACCGGTCAAAAGTTTTAGAACACCCCATGTTTTCTGT
>JBBPCW010294924.1:0-10215 GCA_037974425.1 Phenacogrammus interruptus
TATATATATTAGAGCTGGGCCGTTAACGGCGTGAGATTCTTATCGCGCGATAAAAAAAATATCGCTGTTAACGCCCCCCCACCCCCCAGACAGAGGGAGCTGGGTCTTGTCCGGTTCACGCACGTTTTAAACCTGTCTCGATCTCTCTGTCCCAGGGGGGGGTGGGGGGGTGGAGGAGAGAATCTCGCGCGGTTAACGCCATTAACGCCAAGATTACAAACGGCGTTAAAAAAATTAATCTATGCCCACCTCTAATATATATATATATATATATGTGTGTGTGAGTGTGTGTGTGTGTGTGTGTGTACAGGTTGCTATTTTTTCTGAACTAGTGCAGTGTGAGCTGTGTAAAAATGTAAAAGGAAAAGCCTCCGTATGTGTTGTGAGTGCAGTAGTGTGTGTAGAGCAGCTTCTCTATGGTCTGTACTCCAGCAGCTTCACTCCTGATTCAGTTTCTGGTGGATGAAACAGAGTCACACACACACTCTGCTCTTAACATCACTGTTTTAATTGATGCAGTTGTAAAATAATGGGAGAGTGTTGTGTAGTTTAACATTTACAAGGTAGAATCAATTATTTATATGTATTATTTTCTCCAAACATTGTTTTTTTGAATCAAGTGTGTTTAATAGTGTATAAAAAAACAGTGAGATTTTACACAGACTCACTCCCACAAATTACAAAAGCAATAACCAGAAACAAAAATGATGCGCATTCTTATTTTTTCCATGGCTGTATTTATGTGTGTGTATCCCAAAAGGTCGCGTTGGACAGAAGTACATGCTCCATTTATTAAAGATTTGGTGGCTATTTTTTCATTAAACTCTCTTTTTTATTATCAGTACTGTCTTAAAAGCATGTTGGGAGACTTTCCTTAACAACAGTTTCAGCTTTATCTACTGGAGGGAGACCCATAATAAAAAAGCTTAACGGAATAGCCTGTTATTTTCTAGGGCTGAACGATTCATTGCTTTTTGAATGAATTTGCATTTTGAAAATGTGGCATTTTCTAATCGCAGCGGAGGAAAACTGCGTTCTTTTATATTGGGATAAGTTACTTAGCGAACGCTTAAATGAGCTATTAGTATCCTATTTAATGCTCCAGCCTATCAGGGATTCTTGAGGAAGTTCATTAGCCAGAGCAGGTGTTGCAGATAGTGGTTGGAACTGGACTCCTCAGGAGGGAAGATCTCCAGGACCAGGGTTGGTGATCACTGCTCTGAATCAAAGTCAAAAGTCAAAGAGAACATTGTCATCCACATACAGTGACACGAGACGGCCTGGTTACAGATTTTACAGAGTACAAAAGGACCAGGACACAAAGTACATACACTACATTGACAAAAGTATTGGGACAACTGATCATTACACCAACAGGGACTTCAATGAAATTGCATTCAAATACATTGACTTTAATATGGAGTTGTTCCTCCCATTTGTAGCTAGAACAGTTCTATGCCCTGGAGCACAGTCATGCTGGAATAGAAAAGGTTCTTCCCCAAACTGAATCCTCAAAGTTGTCCAATATGTCTTGGTATGCTGAAGCATTATGGTTGCCCTTTGCTGGAAATCAATAATTAGGAGGTGTGTCCCAATACTTTTGCCCATATAAGTGTATTATGCATATGCATCTATGGCTAAAACTCAGGGGAAAGGCTGTGTGTGAAGGGACTGCAGTGCTAGCATATTAAAGCAATAAGTCACAAGAGCCCATGTGTTTTTTTCCAAGGTTAAAGATTGATGCTTATTACATGCAGTGCAGCATTAAAGCCTCTAATTGAAATCAGTGTAACACAGACTCAGGAGGCTAAACTGCTTCCATAAAACAGTGATAAAACTTCTAAAGGCATGTTTTGATGCTTTATTTTTAGGTGGCAACACATACCCTGTGACATACAGTACAATAAACGCAACATGATTTAGATCACGTCGCAGCTTTGGTGTGAAGAACAAGTGGCTTAAGGTCTCATAAGTGCTGAAGAGGATGAAAAAGAGATCAAACCCTCAACTGTTGCCAGCTTAGCTACTTTGCCGCCAGATTAGATGACCTTTCAGACCCCTTTAGTGACCCTCTTTACTGACCTTTAGTGGACAAACCTTACTTTCCATAGAGGAGAGTCTTCTGTACTGCCCTGTGAGCCAGAGGCCAGGTGGTTAGGGAGTTGCCCCTGCAATCGGAAGGTCATGGGTTCAAATCCCAGGACTGCTAGTGGCACCACTGAGGTACCCTTGAGCAAGGTACCATCCCCACACACTGCTCCTCAGGTGCTGCCCATTGCTTCACTTGGTGAATGGGTTAAATATGGAGTAACTTCCTCTGCGATCGATATTAAAAACAATAAAAAATCTGTTTCTGATTTGTTTGAGGAGGTAGAAATGGACAAATCTAGCTTATTGTTTGTTACCGAGATGGAGGCTATGTGTGAGAAACAATTAGAATAAAACATTTGGTTCGTGTCCCCCACACCATGCTCCCACCCTTCATCCCACCCTTCAACTGTTTCTCCAACCTCCACTTCATGGGCCATTGTTCCCATCAGTTGATATTGACAACTATCAACTTTTCACATTTTCCAATGAAAGTAGTTGGCAACACTGAAGTTCCCCCTAGAGATGTGTATACGGTGTGAACACAGAAAGCACTAGTGTCTTTTACAGCTGGTTCAATTACAGGTTCACATAATACAATGAAGTTCTGTTCATATGGATAAACACAGTATACAGTAACCTCCCACTTAAACGCGGAGCAGCAGTCGCGATATCAGTCTCATGTGGATTTTTTCCAAGAACCAAACTAAGCTTTTTGCGGAACCCCACCCACATGCGCGGAAAAGGCAGATATCCTCCGCATTTTTTTCGCCATGTCCCCTCGTTCTTGTGCTGGAGGTTTAAAAGCAGCCAATACAAGCACGTTATTTATTTTTTCTCTGTGCTGATTGGCTGCTGCCCGGAATTTCCCCCTTGGAGCGATTTTAGTGTTCTCGTGTTTTTCGTTTCTTTCTTCTTAAAGCCCTGTATTTTTATTACTGCAAATTAAATGAACTCAATATTGTATTTAACTGTTTACATGAATGTAAACGACAGCGCATACCAAAGAAGACACGTGCATGAATTACAGTACTGTGACAAGCCGGCACGGTAGGGCTGGCTCCCATGAGCCTTTGCAGTAGCAGTGAGTGGCTGTTTGGCCTTTGTTTATGTGTTTTTGGGAGGGGGTAGTTATTGAACACAGTAGTCGAGACTGTTTATGTGCAAACTGTGTTTGTGTGTGTTATATTCTGCAGTTGAGTCCTTCTTGCCAGTCACCCTATTCCAGAGTGTTAAGCTGCTGTTATTTGTTTTGGAGTTGTGCAGCAGTACTGGGGTAAGCTAGTAGGGGTGCAGTATTCTCAAGAGTGTAAAAGTGTGTTTCGAAGCTGTTGATGAGAAATAAAAGATGCCTTTGCTTGAAGAGTGGTGTGTCTTCACTTCTCTTTCTCAAGCTCACCTCAGTACAGTTTATATAGCACAGTATTTACATTCTAGCATTGCTGGCGTTCAGTGTAAACTCTACAGTACGGATACGGGTTTATCTTTACATTTTCTTTATGGCTAATGAGTTTAAAATGAAATTAAAGTGTTTTGGGAGCATATTTGTGGGAATAATTAGGGCATTTTTAGAATTTTTTTTAACACAACACCACAAGAAAATGATATAACGTGGTGATTAAGAGGGGAAAAGTGTTCTTTTCTGGTGTTTGAATCTAAAGTTTGGGAGGAGAAAACAATGCTCTCAAACACCATATTATGGCTGAAATGCTAGTAGATCACATGAAGCAAATGACCAGAAACTTTTTATCCCACAGATTCTGAACTCATGCGGAGTCCTTATAGTGTAGATTTAGTTTTGACTGTTAAATGACGTTCAGGTGAAGAGAGATGACTCCATCAAGCCTGAATGAGATGAATGCTTGCAGGCTTGGTAAACACGTAGCATCGAGTCACGATTTTTGCTGCGCCTTCCCACATGCGACTCAGAATTTTGGTGTTTCCATCTGTGCAGGGTTCCAAGTTGCCGCGGTCTCAGTCCCATCGAGGCGAGGCGAGCCGCGTCGGTGCCTCATGTTCTCTCAGACACAGCGAATCCTACCTATCAGCCCAACGAAGAAACGACCGCTACGGCTCTGCTAACCACATTCCGAGCACTCCCATGATCACAGAGGACTTTCAGTCCACCATACAGTCCATGGCAATGGTATGTTAAGTGGCGAGCTGTCAGGCTGCTTTAAACAAAAACACACACTTCTAGCAGCCATAGCCCAAACACTGGCCTCTGTTATGTCTCCCCATCTTCCTGTCCCAGGGTCGCCGTGTACTGAGTGTGGACTTCCAGAAGGGGGAAGGTGGCTTGGGCTTCGATGTGGTGGACCAGAGCGAATACAAAGGAGGGTCTGGTATTTTCGTACAGGGAATAAAGCGTGGCTCCATGGCACACAGGTATCCACACCCTGAAGTGCTTGATCCACTGCTATCTTACTCTAATTCGAACCTCAGCCTGACCCTAACACACTATAAACTAAAAACTGTTTAGTCATATGCAAGTTTTAACCCTTATGGTGAAGTGACAATATTGATTTTCTAAGTGAGACATCATCTACAGCAGAATCTACTTTCTAATGTCAAATGTATTTGCTGAATTTAACTGTTGGATAAAAGAAATATGCCAAATATAAATCATGAAACTGTGCACATATATATTAATAACTCAGGTCAACAGATCCAAATCATCAGAGATAAGTTCATGTGGGTTTTGTGGTGTTTTTCATGCTGATTTCTAATCTGTGTTCAGTTGTTTATCCGCACGTACAGTGTTTCTGATGAAGCTAGTGATATAATGTTTTGGGCAAGTTACATTAAAAATGTAATTAAGCTACTGATTACTGTTTACTCCCTTTAAAAGTAACCAGATTACTAATTACTAATTACTTTGTTTCAAAAGTAATTAGTTAGATTACTAGTTACTTCCCCACCCTCTAAAGAAACTCCTAAGTCAGCCGCTGACAGCTTACTGTAAGTTATTTCTATTACAATACAGATGTTAAAGCACTTGATTTTATTGGTAACGCAGCAGTAACGTAAAGTTGAAATTCTAACAGTAATCTAATGATCAATTTTAAAATTATAATACCCTAAATTACTATGTTACAAAAAAAAGAATCAAATTACAGTAGCCCAACACTGGTTCTATATTGCATGTTTGTATAATGATCATATGCTGAGTGTTTGTGAAGAAACAGTGGTAGCTGACTGACCCTGATCATTATATCTATGCCACAGTGTGGCCTGTCTGACTTCACACTGAAAATATTAAAACAGTTACTTGATTAGTGCCAGCGGTAAAACGCATGCAAGTCTATTGCAAATCTAATATTACTCATAATTCAAAAAGTTGATGTGACTGAAAAAAACTGAAATCAGTCTGAAAAACTGGTTTAGAAATGTGTGTTGTGGTTTCAGATGATTTCAAAAAATGTTTTTTTGTTGACCTGTGCAGTTAATACATACGTTTGTATGTTATTCCTGTAAACGATTACCACTTGAATCAGTACAGCAATACAGCAAAAAAAATCGGTCTCTGCACACATGTGTAATCTTTCTAACTGTGCAGAGTAAAAGTAATGTGATTAAGAATCTAGTGGTTTTTCACCATCACAATAAAACCACCACAAATCGGTCTTTCGGTGATCATGAGATCTCAAGACCTATTCTTGCTTGTTTGTCTTTTTTCCCTTTCTTTGTCCCTCTTTCAGTGACGGCCTCCGCGAGTCTGATCAGATCCTTGCGGTGAATGGGGAGTTGTTTGACTGCAGTGTAACCCAGCAACAGGCTTTCAGGGTGTTACAGAATGCCGTCTCCATGACAACGCTGACTGTCGCCAGAGGACCAATCGGCGATCTGTGCCTGCCGCGCATGAGCCGCGCCGTGTCCCTGCCCAGCGTCAGCGGCTCTTTCAGTGTAAGACTGACCCAGCGGGTCTAAAGCACTCTGAAACCCTTTACCTACCCTACCTTTGTCTTTATGAACCATTAAGTCATTTCATTCATTTTGTTTCTTCATAATCTTTGATGAAAGTGTGATGACCCGTCTCTAAACACCTTCTGTTATTTGGCTACATCACCTTGTACAAGAGTCAGGGACAAACCATTTATATTATATTACAAAATTACAGCAGGGACTTTAATATGGAGTTGATTCTGCCTTTGCAAGTATAGCAGCTTCCACTCTTCCACAAGAGTTTCTGTGGGAATCTTAGCTAGGAGTAGTTGGAAAATGATCATGTAGAAATACACTATATGGACAAAAGTATCGGGACACACCTGTTTCCAAGATTTGGATTAAATTAAGACAACGGGATTACGGGTAAAACTGCTGAATTTTCCCCTTACTTTTTTAAATTTGCAACTTAAGTAATAGAACCTCCTGAAGGAATGCCTTAAATTTAAGATTAAGGGGTTTCACACTCTGTTGCAGCGGCAGAGCGGCCATGGGAGGCTGCACTCAGAGGGACTCTTATTTTGAATGTGTTCGTGCTCGTGTCTGTGTTTACCCTGTCAGCTGTCTGTGTTTTAAAGTGATTAGGGATTGTGATTGTTTTGTGTCTGAGTGTGTTTGGATATTTAAGTGCTGTAATGTTCTGTTCTAGTTGCTGGTTGTCTCTCACTATCTGTGTCTCACTTCCCTGCTCCTCGTGTGTCGTTTATAGTTATAGCCTTTGTTAAAGTTAGCCCCTTGTGGCTTTTTGGTTTTGTATTGTACAGTCTTTGTCCTTTTGTAATAAAACCACCAAACGGAATCTGCCTTGTGCCTCGCCTCCACTCCCTGGGCACAGCTCGCGTGACACACTCATGCCTTAAATGTAATTTGAAGGTAAAATTAAGGGATAGGTTCCACAAATTAACATTCACTCCATTCAAATAAAGGGTTTGGTGTATTTTCAGGGGTAAATTAAGATCGAGTTAAGCACATTTCAAGTACGTTGTGTTTCGTAGTGAAGAGTGGAAGCTGTTCTAGCTGCACTGTACTGGTCAGGTGTCCCAATACACATTATGCACATTATGACATGTTATAATGTGCACAAAAGTGGACCTCAGAGGAAAATAACAATAAAATACAAGAAATATATAGGGTATGGACCCTGTACCTGTTCTGGCTCCTCACCAGGGGATTTGAAGCCAGAACTCAGGAGTTACATTTATGAGAATTTCTGCTGCTGAATTGTTGAATTTCCTAAACATGTGAGTCTGTTTTAAAATGCCACAGTGACTGTTACCAAAAGGGTTGTCAGCCAGAACCGTTTAAGAACCCTTCATTGGAAGAGTCTAATACTGTTAAGTGCATTAGCAGTTTCAGTGTCTGGGACAGTAATACCCAAGAAACTGGGCTTGCAGTACAAGGCCTACTTAGAGGTGCTGTAAACCGTTTTGTGTGTGTTTTCTGTCACAGCCACGGAACGTCCAGCTGATTGAACTGGAGAACGATGGCACAGGGCTGGGATTCGGTATCGTCGGAGGGAGGAGCACAGGCACCATGGTCAAAACCATCTTACCTGATGGAGTAGCGGGAAGGGTAACGGCCTTAGTCATACTTTTACACACAGTAACAATTTACAAAAACTAAGTATAAACAAGGTTGTATCTCAAATTAGCAAGTTACTTATCTATAGTATTTAAATCCAGGGTGAATGGTTTAAATGCAGAGAAAGAATTTCACATTGTGAAATTCTATAAGGGGCCATTTTTATCCAGTTTATATTTTTTTGGTCACTGCATAATGTGCAGTGTGTGCTGTTCATTGCATAGTTTCAATGAAGAAAAGTGTTGCAGTGTAAATAAAAAACAGAATGCAAAATCTTATGAGGAGGTGTGTCCAGATTTGTATTGGTGCTGTGTAAAATCACCACTCTGTGTGTCTGTGTGTTTGTGGGTTTGTGTGTGTTTTGTGTACAGGATGGGCGCTTGCGTACCGGTGACTTGCTCCTCAGGATTGGGGACGTAGACGTGTCCAGTATGGGGACGGATGAAGTGGCGCAAGAGCTCCGCCTCTCGGGCTCCAAAGTGAGGCTCCTCATCGCCAGGGAAACCACAGACAATGACCTCATGCACCTTGTTGCCCAGCAACAGGAAACACAAGAAGGACAGGTGCAGTGTTACTGTTTCTCTGATTTCCTCTGTGTGGGGATGAGAGAGAGGGAGAGAGAGAGAGAGAGGGATAGGGAGAGAGAAAGAATAAGAGAGTGTGAAGGAGAGAGAGAAAGAGAGAGGGGGGAGAGAGGGGGAAAAAGAGAGAGACATGGAGAGAGAAAGAAAGAGAGAGAAAGAATGAGAGAGAGAGAGAGAGAGAGAGAGGAGGGCAAGAGGGAGGAAAGAGAGAGAGATGGAGAGAGAAAGAAAGAGGGAGGGAGAGAGAAATAGTGAGAGAGCAAGGAAAAAGAGAGAGAGAGGGCGCGCAAGAGAGAGAGAGCGAGACAGAAAGAGAGGCAGAGAGAGTAGAAAGAGAGAGTGAGAGAGAGAGAGAGGGAGAGAGACAGAGAGAGGTGAGGGAGAGAGAGAGAGAGGGAGAGAGAAAGAAAGAGAGAGATTGTCAGGATATAAAGGAAATCATACCCCATATAAGCATCACGCAGTAACGACTGAACGTTCAGCAATGTTCTGTAAAGATAATTTAACCAAAACTACATCACAAAACTCAACCTGTTCCAGATCTTCGTTCATGCGTGTCCCAGTACTTTTGTCCATATAGTGTATCAGCACTCGTACTCCTGATACACAGAGAAGAGAGTGAACAAGAGACATTTTGTTCACTTTTATAGCCCACAGTAAGTCATACTGTGTCTTAAACCGCATCCACAAGTCTGTCGCACATTAGTGAAGAGCTGGAAGTGGTTTGAGTGGGCCGAAAGAAGTTTGCAGGAAGGATTCGAGTAACTGTTGACTGTATTTCTTAGCAAGGTTAACCTCATAGCATGTTCCACGTCTAAACGGCGCTAATGTTCCTTAAATTAAGAGCTTTGGAAACAGAAGAGAATGCTCCAATGCTGGCAAATTAAGTTGCCATCTGCGGACGCTTAAGGGCTTTCTGTCTGAGAGGTAGCCTGCTGTTGAGGTGAGAACGTGGCCATGTTTAAAAAAGAACAGGTTTTGTATACTTTCCCTGTGTCAGAATAGAAAAGGGTTAGAAAACCTTTGGTACTTTCCCAATCTGACATAACTACTCCTGTCATTTTTCAAACTTTTCAGTGCGACAAAGGGAATAAAGACTTCATTGTCAAAGTAACAAAGAACAAAAATGGCCTAGGCATCACCATCGGCAGATCCATAGAGCACCTGAATGCAGGTAAGGCCTTAAGCTCAGCCATCTCTATTCTGACAAGTGGATATTATGCATGTAAAGGGTAAAGGGCGCATTTAGCAGATGCCCTTATCCAGAGCGACTTACAGTCATTAGTTACAGGGACGAACTCAGGTTTAAGTGTCACAATAGTAGAAAGTAGGGTTTTGAACCTGTAACATTCAGGCTCACAAGTGTTTTCCCCACCAGGCTACTACAGTAAAAGACCAGCAAGTCATGTTTGGTGTGGGATGTTTGCATGGCTATTTTGACACTAAAATTATGAGGCTAATAGTGTTTACAAACAATGGAAGCTAAAGTATCACACAATTTCCCTAAACAGTATTGAGTAATATAATCTTAAAGGCTTGTGACTTAGAGTTGATGACTTTTGTCCATTTTTATAGGTAACAGCAGTGATGTCTTGTTATAATATTAGATGGGAGAGCTAAAATAAATACCTACCAATAAATCATTAATTATATATTTGAGAGCACTTTCCCAACTACAGCAATAAAATGAGCTAAAATCCACATTTTACAGCTTGCTATTAACCACAGCATGAACAGAACACGACAGATCATTACTGAAGCGTAAAAAAGCAACATACAAAGTAGAGCCCGACCGATAAAGGATTTTGAAAACCGATACAAATATTTGTTGGTTTTAAAATCCGATATTCTGATATATCGACCGATATACATATATTTATATATATATAAATATATATAATTTTTTTTTTTTTTTTTTTTTAATTTCAGAAACGCGCAACAAAACATGAACAGATTTCCCAAACATTAGTTATTGAACACACTTCACCGATGATCTCACTCGCGGATAACTGGTTCT
>JBBPCW010294933.1:0-10214 GCA_037974425.1 Phenacogrammus interruptus
CAGTGAACACGATTGTAGAAATAATAACTAAAAAGTGCTGTACACGCATGTGACCGCTACGCCTCAGGAGGTTAAACACTTCTACAATGTGTTGTTCCACCAATTTCAAAACCAGCTAAACCAACTTACCTCTACTTGCATTCATTCATTCCTCGTGACACAACCCCTGTTGTCAGGGCCTGTAATCTGCCATTAAAGCTGTTTCTGGTTCTCAGTTCACTCTTGCTGGCTTTTGCTAACGTACCTTTTGGACTTTGCATTATGCATGAGGAAGAACATTACGGTGTGGCAGCTGCAATGACCGGCTCCGCGTTTGCATCGCTCATGAGGCTGCCCTTGACTATGAGTTTACTAAAGCAGCTCCGCTCTACAGGTCAATAATTTAAGCCCGACGGCCGCGTGCTGCAAGACAGGCTATGTGCATTACTCCTCTATTACCACCACTTACAATTACCATTAGCTTAATGACTCTCTCCTGCTGACAAGCTATCACTCACTTCCTCTGCAGTCTCTCTGCAGCTTGCCCACATGTGTGGTAGGCGGAGTGGTTTTCCTGTTACAGCTCACTTGGTAATCTTTGACCCTGCACTTTCTGAAGAGAAAATGGGAGGTGAATGAGAGCCTTTCAAAATGAGGGCTGACCCTGCAGCTTCCAATAAGATTCCATCACAATGTAATGCAAAGGTTAGCCTTCTATACATGCCATATGCTTGCAGGATGTAAAAGGTTAGTGAACGTTTTTCTGAGCCCCAGGAGGCCACAGTGATTATAAACTAGATTGAGCCACAACCAATACCCTTGAAATACGCATGTATGTAAGAGAAGCACTACCCACTCATACTGCTCCAGGCTCTCCACTCAATAATCAAACAAACTTGTTTTTTCTGATAAGTGTGCAACAGTGGCAAAGGCAGAAATGCATTATTTGAGTAGAATTGTGAAGAAAAATAAAATGGATAGGCCAATTTGTTAGATAGTGTTTCAAAATACTACAAGGTCATACAATCAGTCTATAGCCTATTTAGTTCCAACTGAGTTGCTGAGATAGCTGAGATGTACAAAGAAGAAAAACACTGCAGTCTTTAAAGCCCAAAGTGAATCTTCCTGAACCAGGGCACTTTCACAGTAGACATGAGAAATGTATTTTAAATTTGTTTTTGACTTTGGGTGGGTAAAAAATGATATACTCAACTATATCAGATCTCATTTTTACAGCTCTCCCACCCTTCTGTCCCCAGCTGGACCTTCAAGTTCAAACTTTCTCACACTGATACAGTGCCTTGCAAAAGTACTAACACCCCCTGGCTTTTTACCTATTTTGTTACATTCAAATCTGTAATTTAAATGTTTTGTTATCTTATTTTATGTGATGGCTCAGCACAAAATAGTCTAAGTTGGTGAAGTGAAATGAAAAAAATATATAAAAAGAATGATCATCCCCTTTGCTATGAAGCCCCTAAAAAGTTCTGGTGCAACTAATTACCTTTGAAAGTCATATAATTCATTAAATGAAGTCCACCTGTGTGCAATCTAAGTGATCTGTCAGTATAAACCCACCTTTTCTGAAAGTTCCCAGAGGTTGCAACACCACTAAGCAGGGATAAAGCTGCTGAGAAGTACAAGTCAGGCTTGGGTTTAAAAAAATATCCAAATATTTTATGATCCCTGGAGCACCATCAAATCCATCATCTTCAAATGGAAAGAACACGATACCACCAAATGTGCCAAGAGAGGACTGCCTACCAAAACTCACAGACCGGTCAAGAGTTGCAGAACGAGTTACAGTGTTCCACAGCAGAGACTGGAGTATCTGTCCACAGCCCCATAATAAGCCGTAGAGCTGGGCTTTATGGAAGAGTGGCCAGAAAAAAAGCCATTACTCAGTCTTAAAAATAAGAAGGTATGTTTTGAGTTGCCAAAAGACATGTTGGCGCCTCCCCAAATGTATAGCGGAAGGTGCTCTGGTCAGGAAAATGCTATGTCTGGTGCAAACCCAACACATCCCATCACACCAAGAACACCATTGCCATGGTGAAACATGCTGGTGGCAGCATCATGCTGTGGGGATGTTTTTCAGTGGCAAGGACTGGTCACATGGAGCAGTTTTGTTTTGAGGATTGGACAAAAATCCCAGTGGCAAGATGTGGCAATCTCATAGTGATTTGCAGCTGTAACTACCACTAAAGGGTGGCTCTACAAAGTACTGATTTTGGTGAACAGTTTTGCACATTGTTTTCTGTTATTTTGTCCAATTTGTTTTTTGCTTCACAATAATAAGAAAAAATACATCTTACAAGTTGTAGGCATGTTCTACAAACTCTCAAAGAATCCACTTTAATTTCAGGTTGTGAGGCAACAAAATGAAAACTGCCAAGGAGGGAGAAAAAAAATTCAAAATGATGATCGGGCTTTATGGAAAGAAATTCCGTAATTTCCAGAAATTCAAGAAAATATTTTTTTTGTTTTGTTTGTTTTTGCATTTGGCCTGCTCGTGACTTTAGAAACAAACTCTGGCTGATTCTGATTTTGATTGTGCATCTCTATAAAATGCACCATAAACTCAAATCTGTATCTCTCATGCAGAAAGAGTATATAAGCAGGATTTCTCTTTGTTTCTGAATTAGAATGTATGCAGTAAAAAGCCTGTCATGGCTGGTTTACATCATATTCAAGAGGTGCCTCTGACCATTCGGTCATCAAATGGAAGGGGCCTTCCTAGAGCAAAGAGACGTGATGTAACAGAGGGAAGTCAGCAGAGAACATGGCATGACCCAAGGACCCAAGGACATTCTGGTCCCTGAATGCAAAACATGAGTGTGAAAATGAGAGCATGAGTGCAAGTGGGGAGATTCTCTGCCTCCCCGAACACTTCACTGTGAGTTTTTTTTCCTGTCTCTCTCACCCGCATCATCCTGGAATCGTTACAGCAACTTTGATTTGTTTGGATCAAATCTGAGCTTATGCTCTGGTGAGATGCTTTCCACTGTAAGCCAGGCCCCTGCAGTGAGATTGCTGGGAAATCCTCTTTTATTGATCACTCATTACACTGGAGTTGCCGCCATTCGTTTTTGTGTTCCAGCTCTGCTGTGCAAGCCGTAACCCCCCCTACTTAGCATGGTAAAGGCTGTCTCTTAGTTCACTTTAGCTGCTTGGCTTGAAAATTGAATTTCTGATGTCTGCAGCCCACTGGCAGGACCATCTGCTTGTCCTAAAGAACTGCAGATGACCCCTGTAAGATAGTAATCCTCTCTGAAGAAGTGCTGAACTCACTTTCTGTGCACTGAAAAACACCAAGATCTTGAAAAGTTTTGAGAAGTAGATTTTCATTATTGCTGGTATTGATGTTCATTTTGAAACAAATCTGAAAATGACAGTACACAAGTGCGTGATTAAACCACTTCAAGGCAGAAGCTTGAGATAAAGCAGAATGAAATAAGACAGTACAAAATAATTTTTTCCAAGCATTTGTTGTCTCTAGCAAATCCAAGGAAAATAGTTCCACAAGGTTTATTAAGGATTCCTCAATTACCCAATGTGTTTTATATACTATATAGACATATAGGGTCGGTTTCCCAGACAGGGATTAAGCATAGTCTTGGACTACCCTTTCCTTTTCAATGGAAAATCTCCATTCACAGAACTACTTAATCCAGGACTGGGCTTAATCCCTGTCTGGGAAACCAGCCCATAATGGTCAGGTATTGAAAAATCTGAACTGAAATGAATTTAATGACATTGCATTCAAATACATAGTCAGTCCCCCTTTCATAGCTATAACAGCTTCCACTCTTCTTGGAGGGCTTTCCATTTTTGGAGATTTTGGATTGTTTCGGGAATTTGTGAGCATTCTCTCAGTAGAGCATTTACTGATCAGGGTTGAGGTCAGGGCTCTGTGCGGGCCAGTCAAGTTCTTCCACACCGAACTCATCCAACCATGTCTTTATGGACCTTGCTTTGTGCACTGGAGGACAGTCAAGCTGGAATAGAAAAGGTTCTTCTTCAAACTGTGTCCACAAAGTTGGAACCATAGCGTTGTCCAAAATACCTTGATACACTGAAGCATTAAGATTACCCTTCTTTGGAAGTAAAGGGACCAGCACAAACCCTGAAAAATAGGTGTGCCCCAATACTTTTGTCCATCAAGTGCACCATAGTGCATAAATAACTGCATGTATATGATGATGAAACAATGTCACAAAATGACACAAATCGGATGCATTTCTTTCTGTGCTGCACACACATTCATATCACAAAATAAATTGTTTCTACTTGCAAACACGAGTATGACGTTTCTCATACTTGAGAAGTGAGAAGAGATGCTGACCATCCACAAGAAGCTTATTGCCACACTCAGGACAAAATCACCAAAAGGACAAAAGGATAAAATACTTTATTCAATAGGTTCAGTCCACAATGAAACAATGTTAAATAGACTTTCAAAATTTGAAAAAAATGCAATGATTTTCTTGTAACTATAACACAATGCTGTGTTTAATACTTATTAATTAATTTAAGACATGTAGGCATGACTTGTCCCTTGTCCTTTATCTGCTGAGAATCTTATGCAATCTGATGAAACCAGTCATAGGCGAATTATCGTATTCACCACATGGCGAATCGTCAACTATTCATTTCTTTACTCTTTTAAATTATTACTTTATTATGTGAATGTAGAAAAGCAATTGATCATAATAACAGAATCAGTTATGGATCTATGGTTCTCTTTCCCTGTCTCCCCCCCCCCCTCTCTCTCTCTTTCTCTGCCTCTTTTTCCTCTCTCTCTCTCTTTGTCTCTCTCTTTGTCTCTCTCTCTCTCTCTCTCAGGACCTTGTGTAATTTCAGTTTAATGGCACCAGCTGAAGAGTACATGCTTCATTGCTCATTCACACACATGGACTCCCCCATGAGCTACACAAAGTTTTCCACAGGCATTAGTCTCATGTTAGTCTTATGTAGCATGTTTCTATCTGAAACACACAAGGCTTTTGCGCATCCTACAGATTGTTTGCAAGCTGCATCCTTGCTGAGGTCAAGGAAACCGGTAAGCAGTGCTTTGAGACTTTTCACATGCGCAAGATGATTGAGATTCTTCTTCCAGCCCATCCCTTTGTTACAGGCAGTGAGGATAATGGGAGGTTTAAGAGAGAGATAAGATAAACCTTTATTAGTCTAATAAAGTGTATTAGTCCCACAAATTGCATTATCATGACAGAATGTGGACAGAGCAGGTTAGAGTACCAAAGGTTAGAGTACCAAAAGGTTAGAGTACCAAAAAATATATATATATACATGTAAACTGTATGTAAACCAGAAGGGATTTTAACCTTCTGACTGGCTACCAAATACCAAAAACCACTGATGTTCGATTTACATCCTCCAGAATCTAGTGGACAGTGAACACTATGAAAGGATTTTCTATTAAAATAGACAAAGGTGAATGGCATAGCTAGAAACAGTATAGCAGCTAAGTATTGGGGTACATCTGTTTTACAGGGTTTTTGGACCCTCACTCACTGTGAAGGGCAGTTTTAATGCTTCAGCATATGAAGACATTTTGGACACCGCCTTGTTTCAAACTTTGGGCACAGTTTGGGGAAAACCCTTTTCTATTCCAGCATGACTGTGCCCCAGTGTTCAAAGCAAGGTCCATAAATGCATGATTGAAGGAGTTCGGTGTGGAAGAACTTGACTGACCACACAGAGCCCTGACCTCAACCTCATCCAACACCTTTGGGATGAACTGGAACAGAGATTGGTAGCCAAGCCTTCATTCCCACCATCACCAGTGTTTGACCTCATGAATGTGCTACAGAATAAATGGGCATTAATTCCCTTTTCTTGGAAAGGCTCCCAAGAAGAGTGGAAGCTGTTATAGCTGCAAAGGGGGAACCAACTCCATATTAAAGGCTATGTATTAGAATGCAATGTAAAAATTCCTTCTGGTGTAATGGTCCCAGTATTGTGTACCTTATAGGTTGCATTTTATCTGTACTTTTGTTTGTTACAATCTGTTAGTGGATGTGTGGAATCATTCAATAGTGAAGTCACATTACTGTATATGTGTGTAGCGTGTGGCTCTACACAGAGTAAAGATTCTTACTGGAATAAGCATTTTCTCACACACACAGAGGGTATGGCTGTGAGTACTCATGGTCCGAAGAAGAGATGACAGAAAGCTTGAAGAATGAAGACTCAATGACTGAGCAACCATCTCCTGTTTATCTGGCCTTTTACATCATGTGACACGCTCATTTCTGATTCGTCCTGCGTGTTTCATGACCCATGTGTGTGACAGTAGTTATAAATGTGGGGTATAAATGTTTAAATTGTACTTTTAGAAGAAGGTTTGTGACCCGACCCTCCAACACAAGATATTCAATTATGTACAGTTTTTGGGTTTTTTGGGGTTTTTTTTTTTTTGCTTAACTCGTGTGTGCTCAGATCCTTTAGTCCAAATACACATCTCTGTGATTTTCTAGGCAGATGTTACCTTGTGTTGAAAAGAAAAAGGTTACTAAACACTGCTATTTATATATTAAATAGCATATATAAAATATATATATTATTATATTAAATATATATATTATTTCCCAAATTGGAAGTACAAAACATTGCTTTATACTCACAATTTCATTTTCTATGATCATATGACCATGTGTGACACAAACATCTGAATTTGTAGCAGATATAATCCACAAAACCTTGCTTGTCTTAATTTTTTTGCTGTTCAGATACTAGAGTTCTATGAGAGAGAAGATGCATAAAAACGTTATTATGGTACCTATTGAAAAGTAATCCAATCTGTCAAATTGGGCTGATGATTATAATAAGGGTAAGT
Source organism: Phenacogrammus interruptus (assembly GCA_037974425.1). Taxonomy (NCBI): domain Eukaryota; kingdom Metazoa; phylum Chordata; class Actinopteri; order Characiformes; family Alestidae; genus Phenacogrammus; species Phenacogrammus interruptus. The sequence goes on from JBBPCW010294933.1 coordinate 6,839, forward strand.
AGAAAATGGCATAAATGTGATGTTTTGACTATTGCCCTAATGTTAACCTTGAAGCATCTCAAACAGTTATTCTAGTTTGAAAGGTGAGTTTTAAAAGAATATACTGTATTCATTCATTCCATTCATTTGTTCAGGAATTCCTTATATTCATGTGCAGTGCTTTGCTTTGTTGAAAAAGTTACAGTGTGGTCCCTAGAAATAGCTGTTTTTCAGGATTAGCTTGCTAATAGTATTTCTAAGCCTTCTAATGCTTGCAAACCTTTTAGTGATAAGTAACATAATCAGACCACAGTCTTGTTTTTTTGTGTAGATTTATGTCAAGGGGCAACTGATGATAGGAAAATTCTCTGATTAGAGGCTCACGAAAACACTTTAAGATAATGCATGAGGTAAGAAAGTGTGCAATTACAGGCAAAGCATAGTTAAGCCACAGGCTTGATGATGGCATTACAAGCTAATTAAGCAATTATAATAAGCATAGCTTCAGGGTTTCTCTTAAAGTAAACAATTTCAATTGGCTTTTAGGCTCCTAGCAACTTTCATTCTGATAATTGTATTAGGTTTATTATCACTGCCTTCCTCCAAAGCAGCTTGTGTCCTTTTGCATGGTGTGGCGAGTGGCTCCATAGATCTGGCTTAAGTAATGCTAGGCCATGTACTAGAATTAGAGCTGCATCATAAGGTTCTCCTGCTTCATTAACTTCTGTGCATATTCTTATCAGTTCCGATGATGAAGGAAACTTGCTTTAATAAGTTTCTTTAAGTATTCCAGTTAATACCTGATAGATTTGCACGTTCCTGTTTCCAAACTGCTATAGTTATAGTTGTACTGAAGTATATTGGTGGAGATGGTGGTCTACTTTTCACATTTCCTTTGTGCTTGTGCTTAATATCATTTTGTTACATTGTTAACAGCACCCATTCTGCTGTGCTGTCACTCACTCCTCTCATTTTTCAGTTATTAGCCTTTTTTATAGATTTTTTTCAAAAAGGAGAACAATGGCAGTTTAAAAAAATGCAGCTCCTATGCTGATAGATCTTGAATACACTTACAGTAGATGCTCCAGCGAAGTTCTAGAGATGACCTTGTACATTTTGGAAAGGTACTTTTACCTAAACTGAAGTCTATATTTCACTGATGTAATATACTTCTGTAGGGGTTCAGAGTACTCTACTCATCTCTGATGATGAATGATGGTGGGGGTAAACAGAGAGAATCTAATGCAATAGATAGATGTGTGTAGGACAGGAGTACTCCTGGACAAAGACTGGGGCCACTCATGTAAACTCACAATGTGGTGTCATTCAAGCCATTTACAGTGTAAATAAGGCCTTTGTTAGAACTTCTCTTTTTGCTTTTGCCACATGTATGTCTTTGACAATTGAATTTACATATACTGTATTGCTGGGAAATGTTTGCCAGGAGATGCTGCTTAACTCATTGTTTGAAACATTCCTATTAGCAGTCTAAAGGAGTGGGGGATTGTGCTTCTGCTAAGACTATTACCACTTCTGTTCGTGCAGCGATTGAGAGAGTGAGAGGAAGAGGGAGTCAGAAACTGAAGAGGGATGCAGATGAAAGTAAGGATGTTCTCTTTAAAATCACCCCAGAGATGCTGCGAGTGTCAAGGGTTGAGCTCTCTGTCCTTCACAGCATGCCTTACCCCTTTTCTTCTCTTCCTCTTTTTTCATTTGTCTGCCTCGACACAGGGTGAAACACACGTGACATGTGAGCGAAGGGGGGTGGGGTGGCTTTCCAGACCAGACGCAGACAAGCAACGTACGTTTACGTGGATCAAAAGATGATCAAACACAAGGAGCTGTTTACCTAGTCCCTTTGCACAACAGCTTTTTAGATGCTTCAAAGGAGGCTGACATGGAGGAGCAACAGCATTCCTCTGTGCAGCCCACGCCAACCATGGAGAATAAAAACATAAGGGGGAAAATACAAGATGGTGGAAGATTATCTGCAATGAAATAAGTCATCTAAAGATCTAGATGATGGCCTTCAGACCTTAGAAGATTATGCCAGTTTTGTTTCCTCCTTGTCAGGTGCCTGTGGTCTGTAAAACACTTTGGAAATTCGATCGATTGCCATGGCAACATAAAAGGCGCACAGACCATTTTGGGAGCCTTGAACACCTTTTCCTGAACCCGAGCACTTAATGCAATTCAAATCCTTTCATTCTATTGGCGTAGCAATTGAAGGTGAAAATGTTTCACTAGTATATGCTTAGGTTTGGAGGATAAAATGAAGAGTCATATAATGATCATAAGGTCATGGCCTGACAATAAAACAACACTCAGAAAGTTCCACATCAAACATTTTTTTGCCAGAACCTCTTTATAAGTCATGTCTTAATGAAGACCAAAGATGACTCCAGCACTCAGCACTGCCCACCATTGTTATGTTCTTCCAAAATAGGTTGGTAGCTTGGCGGGGAGTCATGGCAATTGACAACGGTGATCTTCAAATCAACAGTCTTAACACACATTATTTTAAATCTGCAGCTCAACAAAATATAGGTAAAGATTGGTGGCTTCCTCGTCAGCACCATTTGTTTTTTCCTGGTAAATTTGGCCTTTGTGATGACTTGCAGTCACGTGTGGTTTAAGATGTGGTTTAATTTTTCATCCACCTCATATGTGGTCTAGTGGGAAGTGGGATTTTTCTTTTACTGACTAAATACTCTGACCAGCCAGTAACTTCAAAGACTTGTCCAAGTGCATTTCTTACTGAGGTATAGAGCTGGGAAATGTGTCAGAGGAAAAAATTGCAGAGGTAAGATACTGCAGTTATGATTTACAGAATGTAATGTGCTTTAATGGAACTCATCTGATTTAGTGCATTTAGAAGGAATATCTTATTTCTGTGATTCACAAGATGCAGTTTATGGTCTAAAGCACTCAGATAAGAAATCGTTTGAGGTAAAGGTTTTTTTTGGTTGCAGTGATACACAGTGGCCTCTGTTATGCAGGGGGTCATGATCGATGGTTTATGTACTTATGAACCTCACCCTTGCTCCTCTCCCTTTGGGATTTTCTTTTGTTGCTGCTTTCATGTCCATCTCCATCTCTGAGAGATCCGTGTCAGCTCCCATCTCCGCAGCCTCGTCTGCTCTGCCAAACTGAGAGGAGAAAAAAGGCAGCGGAACGCTGCGGCATCACAAATCATCGAGCCATTTGGGCTGGGGCACTGGCCATGGGCCAGAATGGCCCCAGCGCTGAATCAAAGACGCAGTGAAAGTGCCTCTGCCCTAACGCTGAGATTATAATCATACATCAGCGTGGAGCCAGAGGGAAGGAATGTGTGTGTGTGTGTGTGTGTGTGTGTGTGTGTGTGTGTGTGTGTGTGTGTGTGTGTGTGTGTGTGTGT
>JBBPCW010294976.1:0-10212 GCA_037974425.1 Phenacogrammus interruptus
TAAAGGTTGCAAAAGTGTTCTGACTTGTATAGGCTTATGCCTTTAACTGTAGCCTACTTTGGGCTACTTCTGGGTCAAGAAGTGTCTTAATCTTTTGACTGATGGTGTTGAAGGGCAATAATTAATGTTTCTTAGTTAAATATATAGACATTAAGCTTTAAGATTTTACGCCTGTCCCACATTGTCCCACTGAAACTTGGTACTTGTCCCACATTTTGTCTGTCTGGGGGTGGTCATCCTAGTTGCATTGCATAGAGTCTTTGAACGTCATCTCTACAACAGATTCTTTGCAAATCAAACAAATTCACGTTTCCTTACAATGATACTCCCCCTTAAGTGTGTGTTTTCTTTTTGTGTTTTTCTTACTGCTCACTGGTGAAATTCATTGGAGTGGCTGGTCCAGTTGTTCAAAATGGCAGTGACATCTACTGTTGAAGCTAAGAAGTGCAGTGCACATACAGGCCTTATTCCATTATTTTAAAACTTTTTAAATTTATGCCTGGACACTGAAAAGTGAGCAACAGTTGGCCTGGGTCCACAGTTTGGCCATGCTTACTCTTAATGTGGGTGGAAGTGGATGGTTCAGAAATCTACTGATAGGAAAGAAAATCTGCCTAATATTGCATAAATATGTAATGACCTCCTTTTCTGCCAGCCACTCCTTCCTCACACCACTTGTGAATCATTACACCTCACTTTCCATATACATTATTTTTTGATGTCCAAATATCCTGGGTTTCAGAAATAAAATCACAAAAAATGCCTGTTTACAGTGCTGGTGTTCAGGATATTAGCCTTTGTTCACTATATTGACAAAAGTATTGGGTCACCAATAATTATGGAATTCAGGTGGCCCTTTACTTCCAGTGAGGGCAATCTTATGCTTCAGCTTACCTAGACATATTGGACAAGCCATGCTTTCAACCCCAGTGCACAAAGCAAGCTCCATAAAGAAATGGTTGGATGAGTTTGGTAGAAGAACGTGATTGGCCAGCACAGATCCCTGACCTCAACCCCATCCAACACCTTTGGAATGAATTGGAAAGGAGAATGCAACATCTACAGAATGAATGGGCACAAATTCCAACAGAAACTCCAAAGTTTTGTGGAAAGCCTTCCAAGAATAGTGGAAGCTCATATTAAAGGCTGTGTATTTAAATGCATTGTCACTAAAGTCCTTGTTGGGGCAATGTATATAACAATACTTTGTTCATATAGTTTGAACAATTATATGAACAATACTTTGTTCATATAAAGCTCTTATATTAAAGGCTGTGTATTTAAATGCATTGTCACTAAAGTTCTTGTTGGGGCAATGTATATAACAATACTTTGTTCATATAGTTATCCTGACGTGTTTGATTTGACCATTTCAAATAAGTGCCGTTTCCACCCATGTCTTACAGTTACTTGCAGACTATCTCTAATAGAACTTTAAATGGGGAATCAGTCCCATTTGCAAGTGGCTTCCTTTGTGTTAACATGTGTATGTTTTACTGTCCAGGTGGCAGAGACTTGTCAGCTGGCCGTGAGAAGGCTGGAGTGGTTGATGAACGGTGGGGCTGAAAACTCCACAGAGAGTACAGACAGTAACCCCTACTGCTCCGTGGACCCCGCACCCCCAGCACAGAGCAAGAGTGTCCCCGAGCTGAGGAAGGAGTTGCTGGACGAACAGCTGCCACTGTTTGAACGCTACCGGGCCATGTTTGCTCTCAGAAACCTTGGCACAGAGGAGGCTGTGCTGGCTCTAGGAGATGGTGAGAGGTGTTTGGAGGAAAATCTCATTTAAATTCTGACACTTAACAGACTTTACATGATTGCTGTAATGATGTTATCTTACAGTTATTTTCCGGTTATATTATTGTGGTATTTTCTGTTATGTTTGGACATATCCATGTACATAAACATAGCTTTGATTGAGAAACAACAGAGAAGAAACAAAACTTGTGCTGTAAGACAGGGCAGCAGTGAATAGTGTTTGTTTATTTCAGCTGTGTGTGTTGTCAGTTGGGAGATTCCAGTTTAGCCACTTTAGATTTGAACTCATCTGCCTGCAAGGAACAAGAAGACAAATCGTACTATTGCCCATTTCTATGCTGTCTGAAAGCACATAACCAGGACGGCTGGAGTGGTTAAACAAGGTGGTTTAATGCATGATCAAGGCAGAGAGTTTTCATGTTTCTGTTAATGGTGAACTTCATTAGACTCCTAACACCAGGCTAAAACAAAAGAAGCAAATTTCAGGCACCAAAACTATGGACTATGTTTGGGATGGAAAAAATAACTCTTTTGCTAAGCTATTTTACTGACATTTTGCAGACGAAGCTTCTATTCTTCTTTATCCCCATTAGATTAATTCGTTTCAACTGATTAAAGTGTGGGACAGCAGATCATTTTTTTTAAAGTTTTGGTCAGATAATTAGCTTTCCACGTTTTGTAAACAGTCCAAGCCTTTGAACAGTAATTAACCTGTGATCCCTCCCTCTCATCATCAGGACTCCAGTGCAGCAGTGCCTTGTTTCGTCATGAGATTGGCTATGTACTGGGCCAGGTGCAGCACGAGGCCAGCATCCCTCAGCTCAGGGCCGCTCTAGAGAAGGAGGACGAGAACGCTATGGTGCGGCATGAGTGTGCGGAGGCGCTGGGCTCCATCGGCAGAGATGCTTGTGTGCCCATACTGCAGCAATACAGCAAGGACAGAGAGCAGGTGGTGAAGGAGAGCTGTGAAGTGGCCCTGGATATGCTGGAATATGAGAACAGCGCACAGTTCCAGTATGCAGACGGACTGATCCGAGTACAAGCTGCTGCTAAGTGAGAGCGGCTCTTCTACTGCCTGACAGAACCTCAATAACACACTTTTCAAATGTTCTGCAGTTATTTTGATCTTGGTTTCACCCCTTGGTTTTGTAAAAACTGCATTCACCCTCAGTGCTCTTGTAAAGAATTTAAATTTATCATTTTTCTCATAAAAATATCCATTAAATAAATGTTTTAAATCTCCTGGCCCAATACATGAGCCTGTCTTCAGGTCATATTACTGTTATCTTGCTGCACCTAAAAATGACTGTAATGAAGCCCATAAAGGGGTAAGTTTAAGAGGCAGTATGAATATTAATATACCCACCATAAAGATTAAGATTCTGGAAAAATACTGTAGAGTTATCTGGGTGATGTCCTGTAAATTGACCATTTTATCTTTTATTCATTGTTTGCCCTGCAATGAGTGTTTTTTGGTACTCCTTTAAGAACCATCATGTGTCTTATCAAGTGTTCTGATACTGGAGCAGACTGGCTCCCCACTGTTTCACTTGGTGAATGGGTTAAATGCAGAGAACAATTTTTGCGCTGTTCACACTGTGCTGTGACAAATGTGTGTATGTATATGTACACACAGTTCATTGTTTTAAAGCTGAAGTTACTAGGAGCCTTTAAGCATGTACTGTTTTCTAAATCAAATACTGGGCAGCCAGTCAGAACAAAGGTCATTTACATGCATCTGTTTTAAAGGGACAGAAACAAAAAAAAAGCCTGTTTAATTCTACAGACTAAAGAGTGGTTGGAAAATGGTTATTTTTTCCTACATGAGCATACCTAAATGTTGAGTGGACCTCAAGAGAAAAAGTAAAAATACAGATTAAGGGTTCTGTAGTGTCCTCAGAGGATTTTTTTCCTAAATCTTCCAAGAAATAAAATGATTAAATTATTTTTACTATAACCCCTGTGTTTCTAGGACAGTGCATCCTGTAATAAAAATAAAGTGATATGGAATTTCTTTTTCTTTTTTTAAACATATAGTTTGAATGCTGGGTGATAAAGCTCCATGTGTTGTGTATTGTGCTGACTCATTAATGTCGGTGGGCATTTGGTATTTAAAATAACATGAAGTCTTACCCTCACACGACCCAAAGGTGCTTAAGGTTCTTGATCAGGCTTTTTTTTTGTGAGCTGAAGGATAATGCTTTACAATATCACTGACTAATCCTGCCCAGCGGTCTGTCTCATCCATTAAGATTTCTCCCCTACTTCACCCACAGTATGGGGCCAAACCTATTCAATGTAATCTTAAATTAACTCATATTCTGCTGGCACCAAAAGCAACAGAACAAGAAAATGTTATTGCATTGCAATTTGCAAATTGCATTTACTATGTTATTTTAGCAAGTGTTGAGCAGTCAGTGAACATTGAACACATAAAATTCCCTGGAGCTTCTAGCAGGCCCAGACTCCCATTTCTCACTCCTGAGAAAGTCTAGTTGCTTGATGGAACCTCTTGGAGTACACACCCAGTTCTCATTGCTTTCATTGTAGATATTAAAATAATAAGCCATGGGATATTATAACACATTTAGCATCTAAACGTATGCCAAGACCCCTACACAGCAGAATTAAGATCTAAGACATATGACATTACACCAGGTTCAGTAGCTAAGAGCCCTGGTAAAGCTGTTTGATGGATTGGCTCATGTTTTTTACTCGGTGCTCAGCATATTCTGGGCTGAAGAGCACAGAGGGAGGGCAAAAACAATTAAGCATTACAAGGAGCTCCTAAGGTAGAGGACCCAACTGCAGAGACTAAAGCTGTAGGAGAACCCAGACTGAATAAACCATGCTGCACCCCATTATGATTGCGATTGTGACCATCAACACCTTTATCACCATCACATACTGGATCTATATCCTAACACAAGCCTTTTTCAAGAAGACTGAAGATGAGGAAAACCCATCATAACCAACATCTTCCATCAAGCCTGCAGTAGAGCTTAGTTTCTTTTTTAGGTTGTGGGTTATTGATAGTTTTTTTTCTTTAAATAGAAAAGTCATCTTAGTGTGAATGCCACTACCTTCCATCTACAACAAAGGTCCTGTGATTCAGGTAATGTGTTTTAATGCGTTTGTCTTTCTGAAAAGTATCAGCCTTCTTTCTGGAAAATGTCTGAGGAAAAAATACTGAGCATGTTTTCTTTTCCTGTTCGGCCCTGGGGATTATGGCCTATTTTGGCATAAAAGGGAAAAGATTAAATTGCACAGTTTTGTGTGATGGAGAGAAAACGGGTTTATTCTCTCTTCTGATCCTTTTTGTTGCCAGATTGTGGAAAATACCGTTCACCTTATCAGTATCGTCCTTTGGACACCAGACGAGTGGGAATACTTCAAGCCGAAGATCCAATCAGAGCTTAATTCCGATCAAAATCCATCAAAAGCAATTTCACAAGAGGTAAAATAAATTGTTTCTTTTTCCTTCTTGGTTATATATATGTTTTGTAGAGATGAAAATAATCAGTCTTGTTTCACTAGCTATTTGAAATGTTTTGTACAGTTACACTATAATTTCAGTTATTTTGAATTGATGACCAATAAGAAAGCATTTGGAGGACATTGTCTGTCAAACAAATGTCTACCATCTGCCATTATTGTATATTTCCTTTGTTGCCATAATTGGAAAAAAATGTTCACACATGACAAGTCCAAAAGGTTTGTAGACACTTTGTTTCTTCCAAAATCTTCCAAAATTCCCTTCTTATTAGGTAGTTTGCTAACAATTTACTCTTTTGGAAAGGCTTCGCATCAGATGTTGCAACATTTCTGTGAGGATCTAATTGCATTCAGTCACAAGAGGTACAATGAGGTCAGTTCTGGATCATAAAGACCACAAACAAGTACTAAATGGAGCCTCATCACACTAAAGAGCACAGTTTTACTGCTCCACAAACCAGTTCTGAGGGCTTTATACCTCTGTAACAGATGCTTGGCACTAGTGACCTCAGGTTCATGTGCTGCTGCATCCCATTCAAAGCATCCAATTCTGTTGGCAGTTTTCTATATAGATTCTATTGGTGCATTTTAAAGCAGCTGAATCCACTTACTTGAGTCAGAATCCACAGGGAGCTGTGAAGGAGATGTAAAAACAGTAGAAAACAGAATCGATATCCCATGTGATTCTTCATCTTTGGGACTACCGGATTCAGGTCCAACCTTAAACAACCGCTTACAGCTTTTCCCATTAGGGTAGTCTATTGGTGACAGGCTTGATGTCTTTCCTGCCTAAAACCAGTAGCTGCAGCCATGTTAAAGGCTGAATGTTGTCTGTTGATTTATGCTTTCAGGTGATTTAGGCATGCAACTTGTGTTCATTGGTGGAGTATCGGTGAACATTACCTGTTACCTGCCTAAGTATTAAAGCACCAGTGCAAAACTAAAGAATCTCACTTCAGACACCAAACCAGTCTTGGCTGATCTATATCATTTTAGGTGAGGTGGAGATTCAAATTCAAGTTTCTTTATATAGGACACTAACAAAGACAAAAGGTCATTAAATGTGCTTTACAAGATTAGAATAAAAATGAAATGCAATAGAATAAAAATAATGGAAGAAATAAAAGAATACATAGAACAAAAGAAAATTGAAAGTGCAATAGAAGTGCAAAGCTTTTAGAAGCTGTAACATTGTGTTAAATTGTCTTGAAAAAGTTGGCATTTTGTGGTGGGGTGAGGTGTTTTACAGTGTGCAGTGTTTATTTAGGTCATTCGTTTTAGCCACAGTGGGCCGCAGGGGTAGACTGTGTTGTGGTCTCAGGTAGGATAGAGACGGTGAGCCGGAGGATTAGCCCACAGAGCCACTCGTGCAGAGCAAGGTCAGAAAGGATGGATGACTCAGTTAGATCAAGTGATTGAGGTCACCTGCGTGAGGATAAAAAATGCCTCACACATTCATAAATAAAGCACTGGGTCCAGAGAGCTGGTCAGTTGGTCAGTGGCGCACTGAGATATCAGATTTCGTCTGAACAGAGACCACAGGAGACACTCAGAGATGCATCCTCTCATGGTCAGCATCATTTCAGCCAACACCTCTTTAACGGTCATCCTGTGGAACTTCCTCCTGTCTCAGATATTCTGCAAGAAGATAATGGAACCGCCACAGTCTGAGGAGGACGTGCCAGTCTAAGTGAGCAACTTCATTTACTCTCTGATAGAATAAATACTGCAATATACCTTATTTCAATTATGGAATGTATTAACCAACAAGTGCCTTTTATTCCCATTTCCTATAGGAGCATGTATTGAAAATAATTCCAATATAATGTATTTACATTTTGGAACTTATGACAATATGTTTATTTTCCATTAGGGAATATATAAATAATTATATATCCTAGTATGTTCTGTTTACATATGTAAATGTACTGAATAGAGTTCATGAATATAGTATATATATTGTATATATATTACAATATAATCAATTTGACTATAATACGTGTTAAACTGAATTCCAAAATGTGCTGTCTTAATTTTGAGGACATATTGCAGTATATTCCATTTTCCTAAGGTGATGTATATTGCAAATATATTCCAATATATTCTGTTCACATATTGGAATATGCTGAGAAAAAATTGCAGCATAAAAACCTTTCTGTGGAAAAATATATAAAAAAAACAGTGTAGTGAAACCATAGCACAACATACTATAATACATTTTTTAAAACTGTTTTTTCCTATGGTGAAAGTGTAGCAGTGTGTTCAAGATATTAATAAGATGTACTGAGACTTATTTCCAGTAGATTATGTTATTTGTTTGGATCAACAAATGCCTTTCATCTGCACATTTAAAGGAAGCTATTAGAAATGTGATGAACTAGACTTTTTTCCCATTCAAATCTTTATCAATACAAGCATGGAGGACATAGTTCAGAATCCTCACACTGAAGGAGCAACTTACAATTGCATTACTGGAAATACATAAAACCAAATTCTGACAAATTCCAGTTTGACTGAGAATCCATTGCTTTCACATTTATATTAAAAATAGACTCATTTGCTACTTCACATTTAGCACTAATTTACCATCATCAACATTATCCATTAAAACTCAGAAGACAAGTTTAGGTTCATGTCTAAAAAATAAATAAAATGACTACAAACAATATTTAATTTTCTTTTAGTTTTGCAATAGAAAATTCATTGCTAAAAAGATTAAAAAATGTAATAAATTTTAGTGAGGTTTTATCTATTGTTTAATTATCCTTGGATAACTAACTATCATTTTTGTACTATTAATAACAAAAATGAACGGATTCTTTGTAGCTGTGGCGATTTGGTTGTTTGTACCAGTGAAAGCTGAGCCTTGTACTGTGTTGGGTCAGTGTGTGCTCGCACATAATGACAACATCATCTTTAGTTTCCCCGACACCCAAATGACTATCCTGCATCAACCTCACAGTCATCCCACCCACAGCTCCTTCACTATCTATATATTCAGATTTAATGTTGTCAGGGAATTTAAACCAGTTTGGTTGCAGGGAAATTCATAAAATTATGCTTATGCAACTTCTAACCTGTATTTAACTAAATATCTATTAAAATCACATTTACTAACCCTAAGTTTAAAATATAGGACTAACCCTGGTTTTAATCCAAACACTAAACAGGTTCACCACCCAAATAAACTGGAACTGTGGCTCAAAAGATAAACTGAAATGTTAACCATTCTAAAACGACCTAGAATAATAAATAGTATAGTAATCTATAATAAAATAGATTAATACGGGCAATGCCTTTAAACAATGTTGGTTAAATATATATTTTTGTAATAGTATTACATTTGTGTAAGTGCTCCAATAATTCTAGTAACTCCAGTTCATTATTAGGACTAGTTAAGTCCTCCAACTAACCAGTCCTAATAATTAAAACAATAAAAAAACAGCACTTCTTTTGTCACAGACCCATCACTTTATTTTGTACCTAAATCCATGATTGAATGTTCCCACCCTGTTCCCCATCCTCACACAACTCAGTGGATCCATGTGGCAAACTCATGAAGTGTCTGCTTCAGCCACTAAGGGAGATGAGCTCTATTTTACTGTCAAAACCAGCCAAACACTCAGTTTTATTTATATAGTGTTTTTTACAGCCAATATTGACACAAAGCAGTTTTACAGAGTCCAGGTCCAAGACCCTAGTGAGCAAGCCAAGAGCGACAGAGGTGAGGAAAAAACTCCCTAATGCTGGAGGAAGAAACCGCGGGAGGAATAAAGACACAAAAGGGGAACCCATCCTCCTCTGGCCGGCCCAGAGAGAAAGAGAGACTATATTGGGGAAACTAGCAATAAAAGGCCTTTGTGTTCAAACCGTTGGAGAGATTGGCCGTCTATAGCTGACACAGACAACATCACCGTGCCCGACTGCATTATCTACATCGGCAAAGGGCCAGTGGGGGTGAGGGGTGTGACGTGCATGTATGGCATCACCAGCCACCTCATTAAAGATCTGTTCCATGATCTGGCAGCTAAATCTGCTTACCTGCCAACAGCTTAATAGCCACCGTCACTGTCCAGCAGTGTCCATGCCTGTGTTACTCTGATCTGCATTTACCTTTTTCACCATTGGCAAATTTAATTGGCAGTCTGTCTCTTGAATAGACTGCCAATCAACGTTTGGGTTCCGCTTACTTTTGTAAAGTAGACGGTCTCACTGTCACTTTTCATGTTAGGGAAGATAGCTGAAAAGGTCTAGAAAGCACAAAGCAGAAATGTGTTCAAGTTATTTGGATGTATTTAACTCAGCTTCATATTCACCAAAGTGTCTTGGTGTAAAGAACAAGTTTTGCCCAAATACTGAATTGACTTGAATGGATTTGATTTAGCATGTTAGGCCTTGACCTCTTTTCACGACAGCCATGACATGCACTGTATAAGATCTCTCGCAGTTCAGCTTTGAATTGTGGAATTAATTTTTAATTCTAATTTGAAAATATTTGATGATTCTATTCTACTGATGGAATGGCCACTAGGGGGCCTGCAGAACATTTTGGATCAAAAGAGTTTCAGTGTGTGTTTTTAACTATAGTTTGGAAAAGAAAACAGTAAAATACTGAAATTGGTACTGTTACTGAATTTACAAGGGTGATGTTGGTTTTCTCTAAATAAAACCTGCTCAGGCTTTAATGCATTAAGCTGTTATAAACTGACAAAGAAAACATGCCCACTTTAATTGAAAACATGCCTTCACTAAGATACTACCTTTATAGAAAGATGTTTTTGTATTAGGGCTATAATAATTAGTATAATAATTAGTATAATTCTCAAGTATTCGTTTACATGTCTGTGCTGTCAGTCCTGAGCTACACTCTTCTATGGGACTGGCACACACACACACACACATACACACACACACACACACACACACACACACACACACACACACACACACACACACACA